>CALNHX010012816.1:0-22214 GCA_940337035.1 Agriotes lineatus
AGCGTTGTTCCTATGAAGTGGATGAGCTATCTCCATTCGTATGGGGGATAAATTCAATCTGCATTAGTACAATTGTCCAATCGATATTACTATTATGCAGATCCACTAAAGTCAACTTTTTTTTTGTAGTGAACGAAATTTTCCAATTCTAAAGATAAAAAAAATCACCAGTAGCTAAATTTGATTATACATCTTCTTATATACATGGTGTTTTGGAATTGCACGGCACTATTTTAGGGATGTGTTCTCCAGCACGAAATAAATAACAAAGTTCATACGAACATGGAACCTAAACCGCTTCGTTTTCAAAATACAGGATGTTGAAGTATATAATTTTCTGTGTATGAAAAATTTTCTTTGGGTTCCCAGTCTTTCCTGTAGTTCATGTGTGCACAAATCCCTTTTAAGGCAGAGGCAGTATGTTATCATTCACGGGGATATATTTTCAATATTAAATTGGAATAGTTTTATATTCGATAATGAAATATAAATCACGCAAACCATTAAAACATGTTTAAAATTTCACATTAGGATTGAAATGATCCCAATTAATTGTTTTTTTTTAATTTGATTTTCAGATACATTCCTACAAGACTATGGGGTTTTAGTGGCCATATGCAAACCATTCTTCACAGTATTATTGGGAGAGTACGTTGCCCTTGGCCAATTGGAGAAAGAGTATATCTTGCACTGCAGGATGGGACCACACTCACTTACGATGTTTACCAGCCTCTTGAGAATTCTTATGAAGGTATGTGAAAGCCATCAGCAATTCAATTTCTAGTACAGAACGTCAGATAATGGTTATTCATTGCATATGACAACAGGTTTATCGTTTAATATTTAAATTTGTTCAAGCAAAATTTTGGCAACTTGTAATAAGAAGATAATCACTTAGTATTTTTAAAATAAATAGTGACTTTTACTCTACAAACAAGCTTTCGATGTCTAGTTAAATTAAAAAAAAAGAATGTAAAATCTTTAGTAATACAAAATCAGTGTTCGGGAAATTCCTGTTTCTCGAATTCTGTTTGATTTGTTGATTCAGTGTTTACAAATTTTGGTTACCCTTATGCTTTCTCAATTATTTTAAAATCAAATTTTAGTGGAAATATTTAAAATTAACTACATAGATGGCAAATTACAGAAATTGGAAATAAAAATTGTACTTCATTTATTTATCTGGTAACTATTAATCTAGGTAGCCTTCGCTGGGGACTTAATTAGAAATGAAGTAATGAATTTATTAGAGATCACCACAGATATGGACTACCACCGATTTTCTGACAACGGTGTTAACCACCGTCTCATGAAATACCACCACGTGGTTCTACTTCTGACTTTGTATTATTTTAATATCTGTTAAAATGTAGATTACCACTGTCTAACTTCACCTCCAATTCAAAATAACCACCGAGTAGACTACCACCGATACGAATTACCACCATATAGATTTACTGCCGACTGAAGCGCATTTGTAGACTTTTCCACTTAACTGAAACACTGCTGAACGGAGGTACCACCGATCCACTTTCTTTGCCTAAGTGATAGGCGTTACTACTTTTTCAGATAAAATATTACTCCCCCCCTGAAAATCTACATTCTATAAATAAACAGATAGAAAAATGTAGTGACCATTTTGCGTTATTTTATTATCTGTATTTCTACCCACGGTTTAAACATAATCAGAAAATATATTGATGAAAATAAGCGATGTTGAAGCTTAAAATTATAGAATTATGTATCTACAAGTGTTCGTAAAATTGACTTTTAGTTTCAGTTTTAAGTCTGTAAAACGACTGTTTAATAACATGATTTCATTAGTCATGTCATCAGTAGCAACTTGGTTAAAATTTTTAACTAAGCAAAACTACGGCCGGTTACTTGGGTGAAGAGTGTTTCTTATGAAGGCAAACCTGTTGTTTAATCTATAATCTTACTTTAAATTTAAAGCAATGTTTTATATTTACTGTGTTTTCTAGATTCTATCATAGATAAAATATTGTACGAGGCACATGTGTAAAGCATCTTTAGTCACTGGCAGGGCTTAAAACGCTCGCTGCACACACATTTTAATTTTGCCCCACTCGTGACTAAAGACTAGCTTTACGCACTTGTATCGTAAATAACTGTTATTGAAATTGGCATAGTAACATTTGCATTACACACAGAAAAATAAGATAACGAAGGATAAAGTTAAAACAAAAATTACGTAACAATTAATAGCATTCAAACGAATTTTAATAAGAGGGACGTAGAGTAGTTTACAAATCCCTATATATAAACATGTGGTGTACCTGCGTTTCACCCAAAATAGGAACACCACTGCGTCATTTATAACGCAACGATAAGCATATGCATTTATCAACGAACGCGAGTTCGAATCCCACTGGCTGCAATGTTTCCTTAATTTCTAAATTCATGTAATTCCCATTGTCAAGTGTTTCAGTATTATTGGCAGCATTAAGGTATTTTTACCTATTTTGTAGATAATTTTGAAGACTTCAACCAAAATTTAATCCAGCAAAAGTTGTTTTTCTTGCAGCGCGCTTTCTGTATTAAAGACGTTGTAAACATTTTCTTTTGTGACTTTCTTATGCACAATTGAATTTCAAAAATATAATAGTATATTACTGGATGAGTGGAGGAGACAAACAAGTGACTGATTTAGTTTAACACGCGTGCTAGTATAGCGTTTGGTTCAATCATGGCACTGAATTTGTGCTTGATTTATATCAATATTTTGCTTGATTTATATCAAAAAACTATAGCAACAATAACAAATTAAATTGGTTCGTGTTATACATTTGGCAGTACTAAAGTGTATTGTCAGTCTATGTCAAATTCGAGGTAGGAAGGTTACGTTTTGTTTGTTAGTTGACACAGACTGACACAAATCTTAACCTGCAAATCTCAAATCTGACATATTTTGGGAGTGGAGAAAATTATTGAGCAAAAAAAATGTTTACCTCACTGCTTTCGTCTACGTTGACATAGCAAACAACGTGAGTGAGCAAAACAAACGCTTTCTCGTTCTGTATCCAAGTAAGAAACAACATGTTTCAACAGTCGGATTGAACAAAAATTATTTTAATTAGAATAAGATCACCTACTCTATGTGGTGTGCTCAAAAACTAGTACAGACGTCAATATGTTAAAATAATACAATATGAACAAGTAATACATATTATCATGCGTAGTAACGTATGAACTCGCAGCCACACTGCCACATCGTTTTTTATCGGCAGCTGGTATGACCCTTGCTCCAGGTCGATTTCGATAATTCGTTTTTTACTTCCTTTTACGATAAAGGAAGTAGTATTGGATTCACCCCAAAAAGTCCCCTGAAACCAAAAAAACATGTTTTTGTTCATTGGTCTGTCTGTCTGTGTGTGTGTGTGTCTGTCTGTTTGCCTGTGAACAGAATATCTCACAAACTAAAAGAGGTATGACGGTGAAACTTCATATATAAGTTTCTTGTACTATGTAGATGAGACAGCAAGCTTTTGAAGAAAATCGCATAACCGGAAGTAGGTGTTTTTCGATTTTTTCAAAAACGGCTCTAACGACTTTTTTCAAACTTTACATTTTGATTACATTTTTAATGTGTATTGATGTGAGGTAGATGATTTTCCATTTGAATACTTTTAAAATGGGTTTCTTTTGTTTTGTTTTTCTATTTTTTTATTAACTCTTATTTTAAATAGAATACCCGGTATATTATTACATTTTTTAATTCAGCTTAAAATTTTAGATAAAATTTGTCTGGTTAACTAACTCTCTATGCTGTACCATTTTTGTAGAATTTGTAATTTTTGAAAATTTTGACAAATGCTTAATAATTATAAATCAAATTTTTGGCTAATTACAAGATTACTGTAAAAGGAAGTTGTGTGAGTGTATCACACCAGATTTTTTTATAAGAGCTACTACCGTGTAGGGTCGCAGAACTGTCTTAAATTGAAGAAATTCTAGCGGGCAAGTAATTGTAGCGAAAAATTCTATTAGCAGTGTAACAAGTAAGCTCTCGAAATCGGTCTGTGGTGTTGTGCTGATTGTTGCAATTGGCCACTGTACCAGCGATGAGCCCAAAGCAGTGAATGTATATGTGATATGTGCAATCAGTGAACCCACTCCAATTGTTGTTTAAAATGTAAGTTAGTTTGTCGCTACTACTGTATTACATTCAATGTTAAAAATGCAAAATATATATAATTAGAATAAGGCCACCTTGCGGTGGGATAAAAAGCTAATATTTCTAATGCTGTGATTCTTATAGGTAGGAATTACAAAATAAACGTTACAATCTGACAGACATATAACATTCCGTGTGCAAATTGAACAAGTTAATGTAATGTATCGACCAGATTAGGAGCAATTCGCATTATTATAATTAATACTATTTAGGCTAAAATCGTTAATATTACAAATTTATTTGTAAAATTGCCCACTTGTTTACTTGTTTTTTTATTAGTACAAAAGAAATTCTTTTTTTTTTCAGTGCAATTTTGGCACCCCTTGCCGCTTGCGCCTGTAGGCGGGGGCCTACTCGGCCTATACCTAGTTACGGCCCTGGTGTTAGCTAACGTCGCGTCAAAGTGAACAAAATCGCATCAAATTTTGTTTACTAATGTATTAGTTACCATAAGCATTTGAGATTTGATTCGTTTTTGTTCACTTTGACGTCGCGGTAGCTAACACCAGACTTAACATTGCTTTCTGCAACCGGCCCTATATGTTACACAAGTTTACTTAACAGATTAAACTTGTACGAATGTTTTTCAAAATTTTCTTTATCTTTTATCACCCCCTATTTTTATTCAACGCCCCTCAATTGCACCTGAGGCTACTATCACCCCCCTGAATCGTTCCAGAGCCCATAAGGGTGCAGTATCACCCACTTTGGGAATCGCTGCTTTAAACGAACAGTGTTATAAGTTATCATTTTGAAAGATTTCAAATCTATATACAAGTTAAAACATAATACTGGCATTTTATTAGAGTATAAACAATTTTGCGACAAAATATGAAGCCTTGCAAACGCTAGTAACATTAGTTACTTCATAAACATACTATACTTGCTGCCACATTATTAATATAGGAAGAAATTAAAATCTGTGGTCAGTCACATAAGATGTGTTGCAGCAATTGCTGTTGAATAGGATTTCCAGCCGGTGGAAAACTCCAGGGCTAGTAGGTTCAGTAGGATGTAAATCCACATCGATGGTAATCCAAATCGGTGGTATTTCAGTTCGGCGGTTTTACATATATTTGTCACAACATTTTAAAGTCTGTGGCAGTTGCAGGCGAATGTAAATCTCACACCGGTGGTAATCCAAGTAGGGGTAGTTTGCACTCACCTAAAAAATATGCAGTGGAGTTCCATTTTTTTATGGTATCAATATATGTACTCCGTGATAAATATTTAAATTATATTTCCACAATGCACTAACGCCTCCACCTTCCTCTATGCTAGACTACATGGAAAAAAAAATTTTGTAAAAAAAAACTCGTTTGGGTGGTTCCTAGTTGTACTCTATATCAAATAACAATTTATTCATTTTTGAGTAAGTAAATCGTTTCAAATTTCAATATTGTTATGGATTAGGCGATTTATCATTTAGCAAAGAATATATGGCAAGCAACACCAATAAAAAAATAAACTTAAAATACAACTATGATTCCAATTGTAAATAAAACACGCAATTTGGAATTAATCATGAATAATACATTTAGATATAAATCCCAAATTACTAACTACATAAAAAAAAGCTTTTATCACCTTAATAGTAAATTATATACCAAGGGACAAAAGTGCATCATTTGATCCCGCGAGTGAAGTTTATTGCCCGAGACGAAGTCGAGAGCAATAATCAATCAAAGGATCAAAAGCTTTTGTCCCCAGGTATATATGCTATTTTTTGCACTCTCGAATCATGAATCATGAAATAAATCTGATTTTGCTGGTTTTATAATTTATACGTTTGATTCTGAAAAATGGATGGCTTAGGAAATGTAAAAGGGTAACTAAGGTAATGTTGTAAATAATGTCATTTTGAAGGATCAAAATGACGCCTGAAGTGGATCGTGTAGTCCCAGGAGTGCAAAAAAGCAATTTATCCCCACAGACATGCATTATCTATTCAAAACAAAACTGTTATGTGGCACATTAGTCTTATCGCATTTTTTTTATTTCTCACAAATATATGATCCTTCAGTTACTCTAGACTATTCCAATAGAATCCAAAGTGTTCAAAATTCTTGTTTGAGGTTTGGAATAAGGAAATATGACCGAATCTCCTATAAACTTAAAGAGGTACGCTCGCTTAATATGCGGAATAGACGTAGGCTGCAGGCTGCTGTTGCCACAGAATAATTGTAACAGCAACCTTATTTGTATAACAAAATTCGTTTTTGTACGGATATGCATTCTATAAATTTACGATTGAAGGGTTTAGTAACACCACCAATTCCTAGAACTGCCCTATTTGAAAGAAGTTTCAGCTACCAAATTTCAAAGATTTACAACGGCAGTCCTGAATCACTAAAAAACTGTTTCCGAAAGCGTTTAAGGCAAGGTGAATCACCTTATCGTCCATATTCTTGGAAAAAGGCATTTGTTATTATTATTATTACTTGAAGAGGTATTTGGTTTTTTAAAAGTTGTAGTGTTTTGCTTGATATTTTTCAAAAGGGAACAGATAGAAGTAAAAAATCTTAATGTTGTTTGTTTTTGCGGTAAGTTTCATTTTAATTTTGCTTGATTAAAAAAAATTTTATATCTTTGAAAATTTACTTTTATTACCATTTTTTATGGATGTCAATGAATTTTAAATTCCACAGTAACCGCTATACAAAACATTCCGGTGCGTGGAGCATTGACTGCGACTATGCGCTTCTAACGATAGTAACGCGAAGCAAGCTTGTCGTCAGCGTCAGTCTCAGTCATAGCAAGTAAACTGTGAAAACTGAAATTGTCGTGAAGATTTTGATTTTAGTTTTATTTGAAAAAGAAAAGGGGAGTACATAGTCCAAAAAAGCTCTGAAAATTGCTATAGAAATAATAGACAAAATCAGTTTTTTTTGTAGTTACTGTCAAATTTGTATACATGAATTTTCTTGTACTTGCCCTGATTTTTTTATCAGATTTAACAATATGTAAACATATACATGCTGTGGTTAAGTATTCATCTTTAGAGCCCTCAACAACCTTAAAACAGGATCATGAATCTCAATTAACTACAAAAGATGAGGTAATATTAGGGATGCACCGATACGGGTTTTTTGGCCGATACCGATATATCGGCCGATACCGATATAATCGAGGCCGATATATCGGCCGATATATTCTCATTGCTCTCTCCACTACTTTTTGACTACATGCAAGCACGTGTGCGCCGCTGCTTGCTTGATTCGGGCGGGGTAATCCCCTAAATACGAACTCTAGCTTAGGTTTGCTTATGGAGGTGTCTTATTGTCATTTCGTTTTAATAACGCAATTTAACACAGTAATTTTTTTTCTTGACCTATTAGTTAGTATTGTTAACAATTTCTGATGATAAAAGACCTTGAAAAGGCATCGCCTGATCGAATGTTTTTGCTGATGAACCGAGCTCTGTGGACTAGTGGTTACCACGTCTGCTTAGTATTCGAGAGGTCGTGGGTTCGATTCCCTTGGCCGCCTTCTTTGATTCAGGTTTTTAGGTGGTTTTCCTGAGTCAACAGAGTACCTTCTCTGAAGCGAATGTCGGGGCAGTACTTCTCCACCTTTCCTGGCCTCTCTTGCATTCTCCACCCATTCTGAAATATTCCCGTTATTGGCTAAAGAGGGACGCAAGGGGCCCCCAGCTGGGGGAATTTAAATGACCCTGAACCTTTACCTTTTTCTTTTTTGCTGATGCAGTGCATTCCAGAAGCTGGAAGATATTTCGCTGCATGGTGCAACACACTGGATGGAGAGCCTAATGTTTTTACATAATAATTTACAAAAAATGAATTTTCAATATTAGATAGTAGTTATATTTTATACTCCACAATGATTATTTACATTTTATTGTTCATTTCTTATAATAAATATTAAAATATTAAATATTGAAAGGAAATTCACTTTTGCCGATATATCGGCAAAAAGGAAGGCCGATATGACCGATACCGATATATCCCTATTTAGGCCGATATGCCGATACCGAGTATCGGTATCGGTGCATCCCTAGGTAATATCCGAGCTGATAAAGTTGTATCCCAGAGCAATTTCAGGAAGATAATGGAGACTTGATAGCAAAACTGAACATTTTATCAGAAATGCTTTTAAAAAATCTTGAATGTAAAATTGAGACTGAAAAATTAATAGACAGGACGATAAATATTGTTGCAAAAGGGGAAAATGTAACACTAAAATATAAAACAAATGAATCAGCAAATAAAAAATCGAAAAACAGCCCAGATTCGCAAGTATAAAGAAAAAATGAATTCTCATCTAACAGATATTCAAAAGCCGTCATCTTCAGAAATTCAAACAGTTTTATCAAAGTGGAAAAAAAAGGAGAGAGTGATCATTCATATACGAAAAACTATTTTACAATTTATGTATTGAATTTTTTATCTACAATAAATTTTTGAAAATTTATATAATATTTACTTTCTAATATGTCTAAACTCTTGAATGTATGTCTAGAAGGTATTATTTTTAAATTATATACCTATAAAACAAATTTTATAGTAATTAACGTATTAAGTTCAAAAGATTATTAAGGGAAGGATTACCAGTGATAACATTTTAAATTAAAATGTTATCACTGGTAATCCTTCCCTTAATGTTAAAACAATACTTGTAAGTTCAATTTCCTTAAGGTTTTTATGTTGTAATTATATAATTTTGTCTGAAGAAGCTGTTACAATTTTAAATTAAAATGTTATCACTGGTAATCCTTCCCTTAATAATATTTTGAACTTTTCTTAATTATTTTTATTAATTGTAAAAATTTTGCTAACATTTTTTTGAGGAAATTCTCTCAGTACTTATATAAATAAAAACTTTTTTAATCCTTAATGTTAAAACAATACTTGTAAGTTCAATTTACATATTTTATGTTGTAATTATATAATTTTGTCTGAAGAAGCTGTTACAATTGCAGCGAAACGTAACTTATTCAAATTTTACATTTTTTATACTTGACTAATACTTGTTTTTGCTTATATTTTCTTTTCATTTCATGGTTTGATCATGAAATAACCTATTGCAGGTTTAAGAAAATAAGTATGAACTCAACTAATTAAGTTGTTCAAATTACAAAAAAAAATTTTTAGCTGATTCTCTCCTTACCTTTTAATTTTTTGAACCCATCAGCTGTCACCCAAAAATTTTTTACGTTTATTGAACAATAAAATAATTTAAATGTTTATTAAGTCCCTAAAAGTATTCGTATGATGTTAACATGCTGACATTGCCTTTCACACAGCCCGCGATTTATTTATTTTATAATATTGCAAGGGAAAATTTAACATATAAAAATAAATAATCAAAATTAAGAAAATTGAGGAGCAGGCGAGATTTTTACATACAAAAAAAAATTAGTTTCACAGATTCTAGTGTTATAAATTCGAACATATTAACATATTCTAGCTATAAAATATCAAAGCACATACCAATAACTTCTATTTCTATATTTAGCATCAAAATAATTTAAAAAATTATTACCTATAATCCTATAAACATATCCTAATTCAAGATATTTACCGCGATTTTTAACTTCATTTGAATTCCGCGAGAGTGCGCATCATCGCGATAAGGTTCGCGTTAGTCTCTTTAGGAGCGTATAGTCGCTGTCAATGCTCCATGCACCGGGATGTCTATACAAACACTTTTGGATCATACTATAGTTTTATTATAAATGGATGTCCCATCGGGTGTGGTCGGAAGATAACTCCTCACTCAGGAAATATATTAACATTCTATTTTGGCGAGGCAATAGCTAGTAGGGGTGTTCGATATCACAAACTAGGTATCGAATAACGAATAAAATTAAATATCGAATATTATTCAATATATCGAAATTCAAATAACTATCAAATTATTCGAATAAATTAGTTATTCGAATAACTAATTTATTCGAATAACTTATTCGGATAACTAATTTATTCGAATAATTTATTCGATAACTAATTTATTTGAATAATTTATTGCAATAACTTATTTGAATAACCAATTTATTCGAATAACTAACTTAGGCGAATGATTAATTTATCAGAATAATTATTCAATTATTCAAAAGTTATAAACTATTGCTCTACATCCCATTTTATTCGATTTTAGTGTTAGATAAATTATTGAACATTCTCAAAACTAATAAACAAAACGAACAAAAAAACATTTGTGAGCAATAAAAAGTAAGCAAATCGTGATACTTAAAAGTAGGACAATGATTCTGATTCTAAACACTGAATTCTAAATGTGAGTAGCTTTGAAGCACAACAAATGGTAACAGCACTAAACCGTATTTTTCTTTTTTGCCGATGCTCTTAAGGGTAAAAGGGAAAGGAAAAGAAGAAAAAAGTACAAATGCAGAAAATAATTTACTGTTCACCTTCGAAGACAAACTTAAACTGTAATTTTTGAACAGAATTGGGCATTGATTTATTGCAATGATATTTTAAATTATTGCTAAAGGGGCATCCCTACTTCCCCACATCCCCGATTTACGATTCCGACCAATAGGCAATATGTATCATACTAGAATAAGTTGTTAAAAATCAATTAACAATTTTCTAGAAAGAGTAATCTTCTGTTTAACGTACTCGATCTGATATCTGATACAAGTTTTCTGACTAATGACGATTAATGGCCATTTGCTAAATACAAATAGTAATTATTAGGATGGCATTTGTTTTGGTATTATTGTAAGGAAATTGAAAAGGACTAACAATACTAATGGTTAACGATGACCGATAAAATCATCTAAAGAACTTTTCAAGCAATGATAATAATCAAAATAAATAATCACGCACATCTAGGAACCCTAATGCAGATCATATATATGTCTCTGACAGTTTTAATTTTAAGTAATTAAAATGTTTACAGTTTGATATTTATAATGTGGCTTTGCATTCTAAGTTTTATTTGAATAAATAAGTATTTATTCCAAAAATTCTTTATTCGATTTTCGCATAAATTTATTAAAAATAAACTTATTCGAATTATCCAATAAATAATATTGGTATGAATTTATTCGAATAAAAATTTATTCTAATAAATTTGTATTCGAATACATTTTTATTCGAATACATTTTTAACTGAATATATTTTTATCCGAATAATTATTTATTCAATAATTCGAATAACTTTTATTTTAATATCGTTATTCGATATATTGAATTATTCGATATATTGAATTATTCGATATATTATTCGAATTATCGATGCAAATGCACAGACCTAATAGGTAGACCCTGTGTTAACATTTTAAAATTATTTTGTTTATACAAGGTGTTCACCTACAGAGTGTTGCACTAACCATGTTTTTTAAAATGGAACATCCAGTATATTAAGGCATTTTTGGAAAAGAATATCATCATGTGTAGTTTTGCCACCATTTTAATTACACCGTTTGTAATAGTTTAAATAAATGGCTTATGCAAACAGTTTTGTCGAAATATGTATCATAATATGCAGTCCCAATCTTTTCCAAACAATAATTAATTTATTACAGTTTCTGTACACAATATGAATATGAACTAAAAATATTAATATTTGCTGGCAGTGACTTAAATCTCTTAATTCCAGATGAAGTCACCGTAGCGATATGCCCTGGTATTGGCAATACATCTGAAAGTGTATATATCCGCACTTTTGTTCATTGGGCCCAATGCCATGGCTACAGGTGTGCAGTTCTGAACCATGTGGGTGCATTGCAAAGTGTTCCTGTAACAGCTCCTCGCATTTTTAGTTATGGTAAGTTGACTGTGCAAACACATGTACGATTCATACTCTTAATTAATGATTTTGTAGGTAACACAAATGACTACAATGAAATGGTTGTTAGTTTATTAGAAAAGTATTCCAATACAAAGATTGTATGTGTGGGATTCAGTTTAGGAGGCAACATAGTAACAAAATATATGGGAGAGATCGACAGAGATAGACCGGCACATATTATTGCTGCTATATCAGTATGCCAAGGATATTGTGCAATAGAGTAAGTTGTAGTATTTTAGTAAATTTTTCAATAAGTTTTTACATATTGCATTGGTTATGAAGTTAATTTCAATTGCATTGTAGAGGCACAAAATGGATGTTAAACTGGCAGAATTTCCGACGTTTCTATTTATACATTATGACGGAAAACATGAAGAACATTATATTAAGGCATAGACATATATTGTTAACAGACGAAATAAAAAATCGTCACAAGCTAAACGAACATGAAATAATATCTGCTGCCACATTGCCTGAATTGGATGATGCTTATACTAGGAAAGTACATCACTTTAGGAACATTACTGAACTCTATTCTTGGAGCTCGAGTGTTAATTACCTGCGCAATATCAACTCACCTATGGTGTTTATTAATGCTAAGGACGATCCTATTGTTCCGGAGCCACTTTTGGAACCAATAAAAAATTTTGCATGTAAGTATATAATAATAATATTAAATTTGGTGATCTTATTTCTGTATGTTTAAAAAAATTATGTAATGGATTAATAACAGTGACTTTTTACTTTACAATAAAATTTTTACGCTATAGTTATACAGGGTGAGCCAGCAGTCAATTGCTGGTTCTTATCTTATTTATCGTTTAAAATATATCAAATATGTACATATAAAAGCTTCATAACTTTTTAAACTTGATACCTAACTTACAATTAATTGCAACTGTACAGAGTGTTCAGTTTTTGCTAGCCAGCATACAAATTATTTTTTTTAGATGGAATGTATGTACTTTTATATGTTTAGATGAACTCATGCGCTGTTCACTGTTCCTTTTGTGCTGATATATAGTTTTTACTTCCATTTACGATAAAGAAAGTATGGGATTCACCCCAAAAATTCGAAATTGAGTTTTCAACAGGTCTTCACGTTTTAGAGTCCCCTGAACCCAAAAAACATGTTTTTGTTCATTGGTCTGTCTGTGTGTGGGTGTGTGAACGGAATATCTCAAAAACGAAAAGAGGTATGGGGTTGAAACTTCATATATAAGTTTTGTGTACTATCTAGATGCGACAGCAAGCTTTTGAAGAAAATTGCATAACCGGAAGTATGGTGTTTACTCTTGTGATTTTTTCAAACTTTACGTTTTTAATGTGTATTGATGTGAGATAGGTGATTTTCCAGTTGAATACTTCTAAAATGGTTTTCTTTTGTTTTTTTTCCTATTTTTTTAACTCCTATTTTAAATAAAATTGTCTTTTCAACACACTATTTTGTATGGTTTCTGTAGAATTTGTAATTTTTGAAAATTATTTACAACTGTTTAAAAATTTTAAATTAAATTTTTGGCTAATTATAAGATCACTGTAAAAGGAAGTTCTGTGCGTGTATCGCACCAGATTTTTTAAAATTCTAATGCGACGTATTTTTTTGTGATAAAATAGCCAACTGTGTCTTCTAAAAAATTGTAGCAATATTATTTGAGCTAAATAAAGAATTAAATTAAGTGTCCAAGTGGTCGAAGTAAGCTTCTATCATGTGGTTGTAAAAATGTGTGGTTCAATTTTGCAGAGTGATTATGTAGAGGGGATCCTATGGGATGAGAAGAATGCAATCTGTGCAATGTTCGAAAGGCTTTCCTAATATGCATTTTCATCTCTTCTTTGGTAATTAGTTTTGTTTGATAAACAATAGTATATTATTATACTAGTTTAATAAGAGGGCCTATTGTAGTACGAGTGAATTTGGGGCACGACAATCGTAGCGAGGAGTGCTCCAATGGAACGAGTGTTACAATGCCGCTTATTAAACGAGTATAATATACTATTTTATCTACTTTGCATAAAAAATCATCAAAAACTTTAAATTTTGATATTTCATAAATGTGACAATATGTCAGTTGTCTGAAACAAAGTAGGCTGTTTCAATGTTTTTCATATGAAAATAACAATGCAAAAACAGTGCTATAATGAACTTCATTGTAGCACTGTTATTTTTTTTTATTTTGGTACACAGCCGTTAGGCCAATTATAGGCGTCGCTGTACTTTTTTTTGGTGTTTCAATCACTATATTGTGACATCAAAGTAGATAAACTCCAGCGTACATACATCAAACAAGTAGAGACACTCATGGCATATGTTGAAACCTGTCTAGAGTGCCTGGGACAGTAACTCGGGGGGTATTAACTATCAGATGGCAGCACAATGGTCTACCAATCAGAGCCCAGTTACTGGCTCTGCTACTAATCATATGTGATCATGGATATATTAGTACAGGATACGTTCACTACATGTAAACGTACGTCGAATCTTAAAATAACATATCACGGAGTTCGGTACCTTCCCCCATTTCATTCTAACCTATATCACTTTATTTCTCTCTCCCTTTAGACGTATTTCATACAATGTTTCGTACGCTTAATTTTGAAGTTTTGAAATGAAAACGTCAGAAGTGTCATACAATTTCACAGTTTATTCTTCGAAAATTGAACTTTAGCAATGGTTTTGATTGCTATTATCAAAGAGGATATATCCTCTTTGGCTATTATTATCAACCGTAAAACTCAAAGGCGTTAGCGAATGAGTATCTTGCACACCCCCACACCTCATCGAGTGAGGTTATCAAGTGTTACCTGTTGAGGTTATGTTTTCTAATTTGTGTTTATTTATACGATTACTTCTTTTCTACATTTTGTAGCATCTTGAGACCAAAAAGACTATTTCTGGCACCATGTAACACGAGTTAAACGTATTTTATCAGAATTTCTCTCAATGGCGAGTCCAAGTACCTCTCTAAAGGATAGCGCTATACGTAATTCACGCATTGAGAGTGACAGAAATAGATGGTACGTCTTGTTACACTATATCAACGGCACGCCGTATCTTGTACTTATATATCTATGTATGTGATAAAGTAGTGGCGCCATCTGTTAGTGCTATCGGAAAGTGCCCCCCCAAGAGCAGTTCAAGGTCATCCAAATCGGTACTTTGAAATCAAAGGAACCAACAGTGAGTGTCTCTACTTGTTTGATTTATGTACGCTGTAAACTCCTTTATAAGTTTCTACAAGAAAGAGTGTAATTTATTAAGATATGGCAATCCTGCCTTCTTTTCTAGTCCACTTTTTTGGAAATTTGTTGTTAATTTCGTACTTCAAGTCTGTAATGTCCTGGAGCGCCATTGTGTTGAAACCATAATTGGCAAATTGTATCGAGAGGTAAAAAATCTTCTTTTTGCAAAAATTGACAGTAGTTTGGCAATTAATATTCTTTGAAAAAAGTAGGGTGATCTCCCACTATTCCTGCTCCGTACATTTAGTGACCTATAGATGTCCCCTAGCCATAATGGAAATTATGTAAGTTTGCATATCTATTCTTGTGAAATGTCGCTTCAAATTAAATATTAACTCAAAATGTAAAAGTCTCTTTGTGATGTTTATTAACGGCCCATTAACAAACTGTAATCTAATAAGTTTTTCACATTCTCCAAGGACATGTACCATATCAATGAGTTTCTTTTGAAAAAATTCGTTATAAACAGCACTTTACCAAAATTTTATGTATGACAATTTTATTTGAATAATCTTTTGTTTCTAATTCTTTGTTTCATGGCTCTCTTTGTATGAATCACCTATAAATTGTTCTTAAATGTTTTAATATTTTGAAAAATACAATCTTTTGGTACATGACCTTAATAAAAATCGTAACTGAGAAATACAACAATCTCAAATGTACATTTAAGCCGGAGTGATTTCCTGAAATGTTACATGTAGTATTAAATGATAGAAAGTGACTATGACCATTTGGTCACTTCATTTAATTGTTTAATTAGTACAAGAATGTTTTAAAGACGTCTCTAAAGTATTGTGCCACAAAATATTGATAACCTGAAAATGCCGCAAAAGAATTTAGAAAACTAAATATCAGAAAGGCAAATAAATAGTGGATAAGAATATATTAAATAATAGTGTTAAATTTTTTAAAAACAATTGTGTGCTGGCCAACGAAAACTGAACACCCTGTAGAGTTTAAATTTATTTCAGCTTATGAAGATTAAAAAGTTGTGAAACTCTTATATACAAATATTAGCTGTATTTTAAATTCTAAATAAGGTATGAACTAATGACGCACTATTCACTCACCCTGTATATATTTATTTTACAGAAGTACCTACAATAAAATTTTTCTGAGAGAAAATATGGAAACATCTTAATCCATAAGCGCAACAAGTTCAGTAATTATGGTTTAGAATTCTGTCTTTAAAATTAAAAATTATTTACCACATTCAGGCTATTAAGCCTTTGTTTATATACAGTGTGGAAATAAAGTAACGGATAAATTCATTAACTTTGTTGATATTCATTTTTATGAAGAAATCTCGAACGGGTGTAACAATTTTGACCACAGGGAGTATTTTTCGTTTCTAATGTAATTTGTGATATGTCATCGATTTTTTTTTTTAAAGCAACCTATATTTTTTATAATTGATTTCGGTAGTACTAGATAAAGTAATTTTTGTTCACAATGTAAATAATTTGTTATAAATGTTTGATGCTGCACTTATCGTCCAGCTACGCCACATAAAAAATTACTTTTGCTCCTAATAACATAAAATACTATTTCTTTGATATTATTGTTTTGTTTTTAATAGAAATAGAAGAAATGCACTACAGTTACTAGACATTTGTTTTCAGCTGAACATAGTGGCACCTTATATCTCGAGGTAGCCCATGGAGGACATTTAGGTTTTTACGAGGGTGGCCTGATTTACCCCAATCCAGTGACATGGTTGGACAGAACCTTGGTTGCGCTAGTGGGCAGCCTGGTGCTTAACCACAATATCTCGTCGAAGAAAACAGCTCAAGCCTTTTAGTATTATAGAGATGCGTATTTTGTAGCTGCATTTATGTGTGTGATACTTTACACATTTGATATGTAATTGAAGTTGAACCTTCCAGTTTTGTACAGTTCCATTATATTTGTATATTTTCTACGTTTACTTTTTGCACATATATGTTGTGTGCAGTTTCACGTTTGCTGCTGATATTTTTAAGTTATATTCTGATGTTTTCTTTGCAATCAGTGTAGGGGTGATATAAAGTCTACTGAATAATTCTTTTAGGTAAATCTGTTCATATTTTGTATTATGAAGTACAATTGCGAATCTCATTTCAGTGAATGACATTAGCGGTACTAAATAAACAAGAGGAGTCATTGGCTGTAAATGAATATAAATTATATGATGCCATATAATTAACGTATATTATTTGAAATTGCTAATCAAAAAACTAATATGGCTGTGAACACAACTTTTATTGTATTATTAAAATACATTTCAAATCGAGGAATAGTATAAAATTTAGTTGGGATTGATGAAAGTTTGATACAATCCCAATAGAATGACTGAATTTTTAAATTAATATACATAGAGGCATTTGTGGTAGTACAGAGTAAAAATTGAATGTACTAATACCACAGCGTTGCTCATTTTAAGAACTTTAGAATGATATAAACTATAACATGTTTACGTACATAATTAGTAAATATATGTAACACACTGGACCAAAAATTAAGATATTTTTATAAATCAACATAGATTGGTATTTTAATTACGCTGCCAGTAACTATTGTCATCTCTAGTTCAAGTATTTAGTCCTTGACAAAAGTAATGTAATCAATTATTTTTAAATTTTATTTTTAAAATGTAAGATGTGTCGTTCAAAAATTATCGATCATTATACAAAACCAATATTTTTGAAATATTTTATCTTAATTTTATATTAAATACAAGTTGTAACTTCTAGGTACTTGTAGGAAGAGCAGGGATTCACCAAATTTATACGGTACTTCATTCCATGTCTACAGCTAAACAGTTTGGAAGATTTTGCATTTGAAACATTTTTGTGTTCATATTTTTAGACAGGACTCTGATAGAAAAATTACATCGATCAGTAACAACCGAATGCGCCTACTCTGACAACGTCAAACGGTCACGATCGATAACGGTCGATATCGACCGTCCAGCACGAAATTCAAATCGACTGGAAAATGTTGTTGTTAGACGATAGCGGACGATGGTTGGTGCTTGTGTAGTTCAGTGCAAGTTGCACAGAACGATACTCAACGCACAGTAAACTGTATAAGCACCTGGTTACATAACCTCAAAGTTTGTTTTTGTTTTCTAAAATTTCAAGACTGATGTTGAGTCCTATAACAACTAAATCACTACAACATTTTCAGGTTGGGTGTGTTTACGCGAGAACAATGACTTTCATGGACGTTGGATGCCGAATGACGCTGTCAGATGTTCTCTTATATTTCAAGTGATTGCGGGCGATCGTAATCGTTCGACTGCGAACGCTTCCTAGCCTGTCAGAGTCCTGCCTTATAATACTCATTCCCTTTTTTAAAATCGTAGTAGAGATACACTCTGACAAAAAGCTACTTCTCTAAATTTATAACTGCAATCAATTTATATATTTGTATATTGGATAATCTTAATAATCTGCCGCTACGATTTTGAAATTTAACGGATGTAAGACGTTTTGGTGCTGCTCCTGTGGCGAAAATTGTTTCCACGCTATTAATTTTTTGGCAATATGACATGCCAGTTAAATTTCAACCTATTTGATACAATACCAACGGGCCTTTGATATGATATTTCAATATATACGATTCAGAAATAATAAGGTAATTACAAACGGCAACAACTAATTGAGGTAATGAAACTAAACTTGTTCGGTAATAATATTAATTTTATTTGGGTAATTGTAAATATAAATTTTGAAAACCGGATTACAATTTTAGTAACTCCTTTAGTATTTATCACATTATATGGATTAATGTTATTATACCTAACATATTGAAGACTTTATATTACCTTTACAGAATATTACAGTTGACTTTTAATTGAACAAGTTGTAGTATAGCCAGTTCTTACGGTAGAATGCTGTAGTATCTTAACATTTTTATGAAGACTACTTAGAGCAACGGGGATCAAATTAATATCTGACAATTTCAAGGAATGGACTGTGGCATATTTATATCATCAACTTCTTCCTTAAATAGTTCTGGTTATGCTCAACATTGAATTAGAAATGGATTAAACCAGTTGTGATTGTTACCATGTGACAGCGATTAGCCCTTCATTTCAGAAGAAATTTACAACACTAATATGACATAGAATTGTCAAATGCTGATTCCTATAAAAAATAAGGTCATTAGCTGTTTTTACCATTCCAAACTGCAATGAAAAAACAATGATTGTTACTGTACTTTTATAATATAAAAATGTCAGCACATACCTATTTCAACACAAGAAAATAATGCCGATATCCCATTTGTGTGTTCAATATATTTATATTAACACTTGCGGCATTCGAAAAACAGTGTGATTCGCATGAGCATCAAACTAATGATCTAATAATTAAAATATTGTTTTGTTATAGCTTTATTTCATGATATGTTGTATGTTTGACATTTGCGATATGACTGCACTGTGTTGGTGTGAATTGTTGTATATAATACAGTAAAACAAAAGTGTGACACTTATTCCAATTTCCTGTTTATATTAATTGTGATATTTTGTGAATACCAAATACAATTTTTATAAATCTTTAAAAACTATTAAGTTTCTAGATTTTTACAGTTTTGCGCATATTGATTTAGTTGTCGCAGAGTTGTATAATACGGCAGGGAAATTTATATAGTTTACTGCACAGTGCTAAGTTAATATACAACTCTGATAGTTAGAAAATATTCGTGTTCCTAAGTTTTATATTAAGCTAATTCTGAAAAGGTTGCAATGGCAACAGTGTTTCCTTAAATGAACTCCCATGTTTTTTGTTTTCAATGTGTGTAAATTCAGATTATTTAAATCTACCATGTGAATATTATTGTAATCTAATGTTTAATCGTAAGTATTATTTATGTGTAATAATTTATTGTTTGCTTATATTGTGCTAGTTCTGCTGACATGTTATAATTCCGTCCCATATAGCAAAAGCGTGTCTTAACGTTGTCGTCTTACTGGCATATTTTGTAAATTTCTACACATTTATCATAATTCCGCAGAGTAGATGCCCCATTTAAACAATATCGCCAGCTGCATATTACTGAAGTATTATTAGTATAACATGTCTAAGTCATAATAAACATTGTTACTTGTAGAAATGTGTACCAAAAGCTAAATGAATAGTGCTGTAAATACCCTAATTTTACTGATCAAACCAAGGGAAATAGCGTTTGCGCAGTATAACTGTGTACTTTAAGAATTAAACCGATCTGTGATAATCACTGCCAATTTTTAGTTGCGCGATTTATTTTGATTAATATTGAAACCGTTAATTAAAATATACTGATTTTTATTTAGTGGTAGTGGTAATTTATGACAACTGTAGGAGAAATAATTAAAATTTTGCAAATTTTATCTGTTATATAAAAATCGGTAGAAAATAGCCATTTATTATACAAATGCTAAAAATTACTGTTTATAACACGAGGCATGACAGTTATTAAACAAAGCCGTAGTCTGAGTTTCATAACGTATCAAGTGCAATAACACTTTTAGCATGAGTTTGCATACAATATATTTTTTACGACCTTAAATTTACTGTTATCAATCAATAAATATTGATTTATCAGAGGTTTGTCATAAGAAAATGGCAGTGGATTTTGAGTTTGCAAGCTATTGGTAAAAGGCCTACGGTCGTAGAAAAAAAATTGCACAGATTTGGTTAATGTAGGACACCGAACAAACACATCTTTTAATAACCGAATTCAAAAATTTCTTGGTAATTTTAAAGTACTTAAGTTTTCATAAGTTTTTGTTGCTTTATCTAAATATTTTTTGTTGTATATAAAAGTAACATATTTGTTGCATTATATGAAATATTAAGATAACATATTGTCTACAAATAAAAATCCTAAAACTTATTAAATATTGTTTAAAATAACCCGTATGATTAAATTACAGCATAGCCAGTTTAGTGTGGATTAATAGAATCATATTTCTACTTGTAATAACTTTTATGTATTTTACTAGAAAATTATTATTCACAATTTTAAGCTGTAAAGACTAGAGTACAGCTTATACATAAGGCTGATCGTATGAAACGACTAATTGATTAGCTGGATTGCCATTTTTCCAATTGAAATATTTAAATATGCTGCTGGTTATAATAGCGAATTATTTTATACAAATTAATCATAGAATAATGAATGTATGACACCAAAAATCCTTATATCGCTAACAACAATTTTTTAATTAAATATCCAGTGAATGGTTAGGTTAAGAAGGAAAAGTAAGACTAAATATTTGTATTGCAAAGTTTACTTTTTGATTACTTACTGTAGGCATTATTGCTGTGTGGGGTGGTTTGTTGTTAATGTTATAATTTTAACGTGCTATGTACAACAGGGTCTTCAAAAATAGTTTACTAACTCTACAATTAAGTGCTTTACATTATCACTATACATAAGTAGCTGTCAGGTAACGACTAAGCAATTATAAATTGAAAGAAACAACATATGCATGCGTGTAACCATTGCAAAAGTGAATGCGTTAAGCTTCATGCTACTCATAATACACTCTTGATCATCAGAGGCATTGTTGCATATGCCGTGATACAAACCAAAAAAAAAGTAGACCAAACATGGTCAAGCTTTTTGAAGGCCTTGAAGTGGAAATATGTAAATAAAATGGTGCAACTATTAATTTTTATACTTATTACATTAAATAAAGATATATTGTTACAAAAATATAACAAATAAAAGGTTTCCAAAAATGCATTGTTTTGAGAATGCGGTACATGACCAGCATAACGAAATAATGCAAAACACTTACTGTGAAAAATTTGTAATTATCTATCTATATTTTTTTATTAGTAAAGTACTTATTTTGAAAAAGGTGTCTTATTAAAACCTGAACTACCTCTCCAGGCTAATTGTACAAATTAGTTTTTTATTAATTGTTAGGTTATTTTTGACCATTCTCGAACGAAAACATGGCACTGACTAAGCTCAGGAGAATGGCTGGGAGTGAACTTACCTTAAAAAGTCTGGAAAGCTTTAA
>CALNHX010012817.1:4105-22185 GCA_940337035.1 Agriotes lineatus
AATATACAGTGTGTCCAAGATAAGGAGGGCCAGTATGGGGATCTCGGTAATGGTAAGAGATACAAATTTGGTTAAATGGGAAGAAAGTTGCGCAATTAAAGGACTAAAAAAATGACGTCTAGAAATCCTTGATACGATTTTTCGTTTTTGAATTATCTCAAAAAAACCGAATTTTTGGATTTTCTTTTTTATTTTTGTCTGGCGTTAATATTAAAGTTAGAGCGAAACTGATTAAAGTTCTTTATAGCAACTTTTAGTGGAATTAATGATTACGTTATCAATTTTTTTATCCGACGTTTCGTCTTCGAGAAACCATCATCAACTTCATTTTTTTAAATACGGTCCTGGTTTTTTGATGCCAAATTTGCAAAGCCCTTGTTACTCTGAATTCAACAATGTGCCACATATTATGGTTTAATTACGTTTCGAGCTTTTTTCTGATCATCATCAGAAATTTTTTTAGATACGGACCTGCATTTCTCATAATTTTGTAAAAATAAGTTCATACAGTAAGTTAGACCTTTTTACATGCCGTTAAAATATTAAAATGCACATCATAATGTCATAATTCTGATACATTAATTTAATAAGCAACCAATAACTATTAACAATAAACAACAAATAAATGAACAAAAGATAGACAGAAAGAATAACAAAACGAACACCGAAACCATTTAATAGGTATTAAATTTACAGAAGGTATTCAAAAAGGTTGCCATCATTCTCTATGCATAAATAACATTTAACTGTAGAATCTAAAACATTATTCAGCAATACTGGCGTTATACTTTGAAAGGCTTCAAGAACCAGTCTTCTAAGTTCTTCTTCTATTTCAAAACGTTAAATACCTATTACATTGTTTCGATGCTCGTTTTCTCATTCTTTGTGCCTATCTTTTGTTCATTTATTTGTTGTTTATTGTTAATAGTTATTGGTTGCTTATTAAATTAATGTATCAGAATTATGACATTATGATGTGCATTTTAATATTTTAACGGCATGTAAAAAGGCCTAACTTACTGTATGAACTTATTTTTACAAAATTATGAGAAATGCAGGTCCGTATCTAAAAAATTTTCTGATGATGATCAGAAAAAAGCTCGAAACGTAATTAAACCATAATATGTGGCACATTGTTGAATTCAGAGTAACAAGGGATTTGCAAATTTGGCATCAAAAAACCAGGACCGTATTTAAAAAAATGAAGTTGATGATGGTTTCTCGAAGACGAAACGTCGGATAAAAAAATTGATAACGTAATCATTAAGTCCACTAAAAGTTGCTATAAAGAACTTTAATCAGTTTCGCTCTAACTTTAATATTAACGCCAGACAAAAATAAAAAAGAAAATCCAAAAATTCGGTTTTTTTGAGATAATTCAAAAACGAAAAATCGTATCAAGGATTTCTAGACGTCCTTTAATTGCGCAACTTTCTTCCCATTTAACCAAATTTGTATCTCTTACCATTACCGAGATCCCCATACTGGCCCTCCTTATCTTGGACACACTGTATATGCACATATTTTAGTAATAATGGGCTGCATATATGCCGTTCTCTACTTCTTATAATACAGACATGCTCTAAGTCTATTCAAGTACTGTAATTATTATGTAACCGTAATTTGAAAATATTAAATATGCATTTTTCCTTACCTTTACCACTTTGAAAAACATTTTTACTTCCTTTTACGATAAAGGAAGTATTGGATTCACCCCAAAAATTCGAAATTGAGTTTTCAACAGATCTTCACGTTTTAGAGTCCCCTGATCCCAAAAAACATATTTTTTTCATTGGTCTGTGTGTCTGTCTGTGTGTCTGTCTGTGTGTCTGTCTGTCTGTCTGTGAACAGAATATCTCAAAAACGAAAAGAGGTATGGCGTTGAAACTTCATATATAAGTTTTGTGTACTATGTAGATAAGACAGCAAGATTTTGAAGAAAATCGCATAACCGGAAGTAGGTGTTTACTCTTGTGATTTTTCAGTTTTTTTCGATTTTTTCAAAAACGGCTCTAACGATTTTTTTCAAACTTCACATTTTTATTACATTTTTAATGTGCATTGACGTGAGATAGGTGATTTTCCAGTTGAATACTTCTAAAGTGGGTTTCTTTTGTTTTTTTTTCTATTTTTTTTATTAACTCCTATTTTAAATAGAACACCCGGTATATTATTACATTTTTGAATTCTGCTTAAGATTTTAGAGAAAATTTGTCTCTTCAACTAACGCTCTATTTTGTCCCGTTTTTGTAGAATTCGTAATTTTTGAAAATTTTTGACAAATGCTTAAAAATTAAAAATTAAATTTTTGACTAATTATAAGATCACTGTAAAAGGAAGTTGTGTGAGTGTATCACACCAGATTTTTTTCAGCAGTATTTAGTCAATACCCACTTTTTGCTTTACTTCGTCAGTAACTAGCGGTAAAAATTATGGAAATGGTTACAAACACTACTTGTCACAATAGATGTTGGTTGAAAAGTCCAGTTTCGTCATAATAAAAGATATTTGTCTCTGTTTACTATTTTAAATCAAATAGCAACTTGCGTTTCAGCAGCTTCTCCATCTATCCACCAACTGGCATGAATTGCTGCTTTATCAAAAATGCATTGTTCATATTAGCGAGATGCACTGTTCATATTATACTCTGTACTAAGATGGTGTTCATGTTATGCAGGAGTTCATCTTAAGCAGCATCCACATTAGTGCGAGTGCACCATTTTCCATTAAGTTTCAATTTTGAATTTTTATATAATTCCAATACTCTTCCCATGTTTGTAGTATTAATATGAGAAGCTAAAAATATCAATATTTTTATCAAAATTTAAACGTTTGTTTTATTTACTTATTGTTTCTCAATAAAATTGCTGGCACATCTTTTGTTTTTCATAGTTGAACTTCATCTATCAAATCCTATAGTAGTAATAATAGAAATAATAATTTTGAACTTTTGTTTTCCAAAATCTGTTGTTCATTCACTTAATTCATCAGAAGAGCCGTTATTTGTCATCGTAGGACCAGCAAAATCGCGTTGCATTAATGATGTATATCATTTTTAATTGAACCAGCAAACACCAAACTGTTAATAATAACTAAGACAGTTTACGATGAGTCAGCACGGATGAGTGCGGCGCCGGCGGTTGGACTTGGTGGAGGAACACTTGTTGCGCGGCCTTCGGAATTGGCATCATCCTGGCCAACGGATTTCGAATCGTGCGAACAGGATTGGTCGCTGGAGGAGCAGCAATTCGACGGTTGCGACCGCAACTGCCCGTGGCGTCAGTTGGCTGGTTTCTAGTGGTCGTTCGAAGTCGTTTCCGTTGTATCTGGAGCGGTTTCTTGGGGTTTTGTTACTGTGCTGTGCGGCTGACTTTTCGTTGTGGATTATTGCCGTAATCATGGTGTCCGGAAAATTGGTAGGTTTTTCCTTTTTCAGCCAGTAAAGATGCTATCATTTTGGAAACGGTTTGCTAATTAAATGACTCTTCAACGACCTTTCTGTTAATGAAGTGGAAGATTTTAATATTCGGTTAGATAGTATAAAAAGAGGAAAATTCTTAGATAATATTGTTACAATATTTTCTAAACTGCACGTACCTAATTGCTACCGGAGCCTGCGATTATAATAACTAGAATAATTGTTAAATTTGTCTTTTGCTCAGCACACAATCTTGATTGTCTTTTTGTATTAAATTTGCTCGTAGACCAATCGTCAGATTGAACTAACTTAGTATCTGTACCAACGTTTATACCGTTGCATAAAACATAAAGTTATGCATTTTAGTTGCCTTTGTCTTAATAAATACTACCCAACGGTAGGTAGGGAGTGGATATTCTGTAATATGGAATTAAATATGGAAGTAAAACTGATTACGTACGTAATTAATTATACCGGGTGTAACACGACCATGGTACACCCCTCTTTTTTCTTTATTTTTGAAATTTTTGAAACATGGTTCGTCGTATTTACTAAATAAGTTAATTTTGTCCACTTCCGGTTTTAGTGGAAGTGATACCAACTTTTGATATTCAAATAGAACACTATATTGTTGGGTCTTTGGATACTACATAGTTTTCTAAAAAAATGTAAGGATACCGCGCAATATTTGTGTAAAACATTCTGGTATGGTAACGTGTGTATCACCCCCGGAGCAGTTTTCTAATTTAATGTTTATTGATACTCAACAAATTGTTTCTACAGGTTATCGAAATGAGCACACAAAGTATAACAACTGTAACTTATAAGCTTTTAACTATTAAAAAAATCTGCGCTTTTGAGCTATTAGTCGGGAAGGGGGGCGGGTGGTATTTTTCATGGATAAGATTTTAGATATATCCTTACTTAAATATTCGAACTTTTCTGGCGTAACCACGTTGATTTCCGTCTCAATTTATTGAAGGTAATTTCAATGGATTGTATATTGTGTGTTACATATTTATTTTAGCTTTCAGTGTAAAAACAATTCGACCTTTCTCTCGTTGGAAAACACTAAATCAGTTGTTCTAGGAGTTCGGATAACTTTTATTGCAACAAATCCACATAGAAAGATGCAATCGATATCATAGGAGGAAAAAGAAGTCTCACAGCTAATTATGATCTCCGCTGAAAAAAAAACGTCTCATGTAACAGTTTTTTCTATTTCGTTTCGAAATTGTCCAAATTGTACATACTTATCGCCCGAACAAGAATCGTCACTTGTTTTTCATATGTATAAACCAACGGAAATTTTTAGATGTTTACCTTGCAATTCATTTTAAAACTGTGCTCACCACACCCGTGTCAAACATTACTTTCCGTGAACCCTCTTTGTGAAAAATCCTGCTGGCGCCCTTTGATGTTGGCTTATTCAAATGTCTTCAATCTGGATTTTGCACATAAAAAAGATCTGCACGAAACCTGTTTTGTTTTGTAATATGTTACTGTAACTTTATGGCTTCACGAGCTAGCTTACCATATAAATAAATCGGAAGCTAAAATTTGGTAGTTCACGTAAATAGTATGTCAATTTTTTAAAACCACCTCTTAACTGCCAATTTCCAGAACAAAGTCAAAATTCAATGAAATGACGTTCGCACTGGAGCACTTTAGTTAAAGATTTGAATTGTATTAATTTATCTTACTTTAGAATGAACCACTTGTCACTCGTTTTCACTGAAAATTGTTTTTGTCCCTACAAATATCGAGTTGCTTTCTACTTTATAATCCCCCGAAATTAAGTTTATAATTATCTGTGCAGTCCAGTCCGTAAGTTGTTTTTACAAAAACGTTTATTAACGTTACGCAACCTCATTATTGTTGCTTCCTGGCGGTTCTAATGCTAGGTACTCGCTGCTAAAAGCATTCTTCATACATATGTGCTTAGTGATTAGTGCAGCTTACGGTTGTTCCGACCTTGTATTTGTTGCTAACACCTGATTAAAAATAGATTTTTCCAGCAGAAGCTGTATGTACGAGCTTGTTATGTAGATAGTACGGTTTGTAAGCGATGACGTTGGAAGAGCAATGCATTACGTGTTCAGACCTATGCTCTTTGAACATCAGTTGTCTGGCGCCAAAAATCTACGTGAAAATGGTTTGAGAATTAAAAGATAACTACGTATAGGTACTAATTAATACAACACAAATTAAGTTTTGTTGAGCTTTGGCCAACTAACTGATGTATGATCAAATATAATGACATAATCGTTGAGCGTGTCTTTGAAACACTGCCGAAAAACTACGGTACTAATAGTTTAACCTATAATTTTAACTTATCAAAAGTAACGGCTATAAAGTTAAATCAACAAGGTATGTATGTATACCTAAAAACGAAATATATATTGGTCAGTTTCAATTTCTAACACTTGATCATGTTTATTTGCCCAACAAGAATAATTGTTGACAAGGTTGAGCCGATTTAAATCATAGTTCTAATATTTTTCCAAATTAACAAATAAAACAAGTGGTCCTCAATTATTGCTAATTAAACAACGCTTTATTTAAACAGAAAACTACCATGAACAGTAATAATATAAGTATATTATTAGTATTACTAAATGCTAATAGTTATTTATACAACTAGTGCAAAAAGTGGGTTATTATTGCACGCGCACGTGAAAATCATCGAACGAGGCCTAAAGTGCCATCACACTTCTGCACGTGTTGTATAGGTACATTTTTTACAATAGTGCAACAAACCAATGCATAATATTTAATAAATTGCTGGCGGAGTGCAGTTTATGGCACTATTTGCACTCAGAACGATGCATGAAACTGTAATTTATTGTACCATTGTAGAAAAAAAAATGTTTTAACTTCTGGAATACATACATCTTCAAACATAAAAATAGGATGCACTACAAAACACAAAAAGAAACTAGTAAACAGAGGACGAATATTAATACTGTATTCCATTGGTTGTAGTAATTCAGTTTCTATTTTTATGTTGAATAGTTACTATTAAAAATTATTATTTTTAAAGAGGACTGCAATCTGATTGTAAAATATATAAAAAAGGAGGTTAATATAACATGTGAGCAAACGAAAATGAAATCAGGCTTGGCTTTGAAATATTTGTTTTATGAATAATATGTTGGTGAGACTGTAAGTCTATGTCAAATTCGAGGTTAGCAGGTTAGGTTTTGCGTCTGTCTGTGTCAAATTGTTAGTTCTAGCTTGCAAGAAAGATGTTTCCGAGTAACTTCTTTTGAGCGAAGACTATAAAATCACATTGCACTTCCTTTAGTAGATTTTTAATTACCTACTACATTTACAGATAGATATCTAATAAAACAAATAACTTTAAAATGTTTTAATTTTAAATGTTTTACAATAAATTACACATAAGCTTACAACCTTGCAATAACACACAGAATAAAATACTTCATTACTATTACCACCTAGAAGCCTAGAACATCTTCCAAATTTATATGAAATACGATTATCCGCATATCATGTGCTATTTTAGAGCAAATGTACGTACTTACACGACACTAAATAGATTACACCATTCATTCATATTTATATTACATTCAAAACAATAGGTCCTTATCCTACTGATACTGCATTTAAAAAATCATTTCTAAACACGAATTAGTCTTAACAGCCGTTGTCATTTAAATGTCATCGTGGGTATGTGGCGCCAAACGGCCAAAATTGGCGTTTTCTCAGAAATGAAAACAACAATGGATTTTTAAAAAATGCCCATTTGCATTTGTCACACAATTCAGCAGGCCGTGATCTTTCTAATAAATAATTGTTTTTTCAAAAAATCTTCCGCCACTATAGTGATTTAATTGTTTCCACACATTTTGTTGGACTAGCATATTTGTTTACGGAAGCTACATTTCCGTGATGACGTTATCGAGTTTTTTTCTTAGCGGCAACATATTTCTGTTATTGAATTTGATAGAGCTGATTTTTCGCTTTTCAACTAGCCTAGGTGCGATTTTCATACCCGTGCATAAGAAAGTTGATTAATCATAGTTCTATCTTAGTAGGTCTATAACGGAAAGCTTATTCAATTATACATAATTGAGTAATACGTCAATGGAAATTTCAAGGTAAAATTAATCCCTGTATTAAATAGTTCAAACCTGCCAATTGTTTCAGATTATAAATTGTTAGTATAGAAAACCGGTTTACTAAGATAGAAATATTTTCTGAAATTTTCTCAAAAAATGTCTTTGTAAGAGTATATAATTTATATCTACATCCATGAAAAGAGACAAACTAAAGGCCCAAAAAAGGACTATCACTAGAAAGTATCAAAATACGGCATAATAAGCGGAACAATTTAAATCGACATAAGTGTTCCAGCATTTTTTTACAATTATTTCAAAATATATTAAAATTCTTCCATACTTTTTTGGTACATTGTATAGTAGAAACTATCACGTAAGAGCAAGTTGGATGACATTAAATTCAAAATTAGGTAGACCCTGCAGTAAATCATGATGAGGGATTTCCGGGATCATGTCTGTTAAAATTTTTGATTTGGTACACCAACAGTCATTGAGTTTATTCATATGAACACTAACTACAGGTTTGGAAATCTTCATCTAGAAGCGATTGGAAGAAAAAGATGTTTTGATCATGCTCGTATATCCTATATTAAATTTGAAGAATGTGTTTATTAGATAAGTCCTAAAAGTTATACGAACCCGAGTACGAACCCTAAACTGCTATACAGTGAGAATAATGTAAGACTGTACATGGCTGAATTATGCAAAAATAGACATAGGGAATCTACTTAATGTTACCATGGTGTTTTGTAAACAAAATAACAACACAGTGATTACAGAAACTAATTGAAACTGAGTTAGTTCATGGTAATTTCAAAACCGACAATTGTTACTAGCATGAGTAAATTGATTAATGCGAATAATGTAAGACTGTACATGGCTGAATTATGCAAAATTATACATAGGAAATTTACTTAATGTTACCATGGTGTTTGTAAACAAAATAACAACACGGTGACTACAGAAAAAAACGACAATTGTAACTAGCATGGGTAAATTGATTAATGCTAAAATAAAGTCTTACATTATTCACACGGTATATTCAGCCATTTTAATAATTTAATTTCCTTCACGCGAAAGCAGAGTTTTATGGTAGAACGTAGAACAGAGAGCAATTGAGATGGAAAATTTTCTTTTCGTTCAAGTATGACAAGTTTTCGAAATCCTAGTCTTTATGTCAGAAAATTTTAACAACTTTATTCGTTGTTCATTCATAAAATCCTGTTTAACGTTAATAGACTAAAATGATCGAAATAGTCGAATATATGTACTATTTTCACAAAAAAACTAAGACTAGTTGTAAATCCAACAGCCATGAATTTTTATTATTTTTGTTGATTAAATCACCTTCACTGCCATGTGGTATTCAAACCTGTCTGTCAGGTGTCATATAAAATTTTAATATCAAAATCTACAATATAAAATAAGACAAACGTACAATTTGTCAACTAGTCCTACAGTTTCTATGCAAGAAATAATTCTAGCTTTTGAAACTAAATTTACTCTAGGCATGATTGATAGTGACATTTTGAAATAATTTTAAATTTATTCACATCTCAGTTGTCAATCAAAAGTTTAGAATCGCACAACTAGAAAAACTTTGCCATAGTTTTTATTTTGTAGCAATACTAGCGTGCGATTCAAAACATATTCATCAACGTTACTAGACAAAAAGCAGGTATGCTGCCACGTGCATTTGGAAAATTGTAACTACTCAATGTCGCAATAAAGGACTAGTCTGAAAAGCGGTTTGGGACTTGTAAAATTAAGCTGACATAAAGTGACAGTTGCATTAATTAAAATTCCCTACATTCTAAAGTAATACTGCGCATACAACTTATATCTATCTTATCTTTTTCTTCCTTGGCCTTCTTCGATGGATCTTTCTTTTTAAATCACCTGTTATAGTGGTTAGGGCTCGTATCCATACGTATATTGACATTTATATCTTCTCTTGTCAATATGTCTGTGATTGAAAACTGTGTAGTCGGACAACCAGTTCTCAGCAATAAAAAGTGTAGGTAATAGCGAAATATAGTAGATAGTAGGAAATATAAACATCAGGGTCGATTTGATTTTCTATCTAGTTTGAACGTAAGTCAAATAGCACTCAAAATTCATAAAGTAATATGCGGAGATAATGGTATAGGTACTTTTTTCAATATTATTCCGTAACGCCCATTTTATTAACTATAGCTTGTGACCAATAAGCATCAATACTTTTCTCGAAATAGAAACGCTCCTTTCATACATTTACAATATATGTTTCACGACTTTTTCCAGATGAACGTGCGGGTCACGACCATGGACGCGGAGCTCGAGTTCGCGATCCAGCAGACCACCACGGGCAAGCAGCTCTTCGACCAAGTAGTAAAAACCATCGGCCTTAGGGAGGTCTGGTTCTTCGGTCTGCAGTACACAGACTCCAAAGGGGACCTGACCTGGATTAAGCTTTACAAGAAGGTAAGGCGCCAGTTGTGATTAATTTCAGTACCCAGAAGCTGAACCCGCTAGAGCTTCTGTTTAGGGCTATAGGCATAGGCTAGAAGCTAGAATGCTAGATCATGATCGCGAGAATCTACTCGTACATCTTTTTGTAACATTGGCTATATGAAAAGTGTTTTAGCAGGTTCACTAATGAACGAATGATACACAAAGCTTTAATTTTTTGACCAGAATTTCTTGCTAATTCACGAAGCGATTAAAAATAATGTGGCTCAAAATAAGGATCAAGTTTTTGTATACGTGTGTCCGATTTTGTTATGTTACGAAATTATAGCCTTCATAGTTGGGGTATTTCAATTTTTATAAATAACGGTGATGATGGAGTCGGTTAATAAGGAAGGTAGCGCTGTCAATTGATTTTGTAGTCCACAGTTGCAGTAATAAATCGGTTGTTTGAAGTATTTGTGATATTTCGTTGAAAATGGGTGATTTTGTGACTGTAGTATGTGGGACCTCATCATTTCTATGGTTTTGTCGAGAAGCTTGGCCTCGTGTACTCGTATTGCTACAATTTATTGTATCAGTTAATGGAACTTTATTTGAAATACTCCGGAGAGAATGGGTAGTGTGCTACGAGCGTAGAAACGGGGAATATTGTATTTTCTATTTTGTTTCTGTAACACCAATTTAAAAATTAAAATCAAAAATAAATTAATCAAACAACGCAGCAAGATCCAATACATGCCTGCAAGATTTTGTTTTTGTTAGGCCACAGAATTTGCCCTCAAATATTCGTCAAACTTATCGAGTCACCCAGGATATACACCTGGGCCCCATTTTATATAACAACTTTGCAACTTTTCACCGTCAGTTTTTGAATGTTTAAAATTTAAAAAAAATGTTTCATAAAATATAAATTTCTTAGTTTTCAACTGTTCACTTGCACTTGACACAGTCTTAATGAAATTCTACTTTGCAAAAATATGTTATGTAGCAGAAATTGATTGAAATTTGCCCAAGTGCAAAGTGAAAAGTTGCAAAGTTGTTTATGAACTGGGGCCCTGATAGTTTCTACATATTGTAATTACCTAATGATTAATGTCCTCCATCCATTTCTGAGCATGAATCATTGTTGATCGATGATCCCACCAAATGTATCTTTTTGCGTGTGTTGTGTTCTAGAAGTTTCTAGAGTGATTTTTGTTTTGATTGAGAAGATACCTACGTAGAAATACGTAGAAAACCATAACGGAAATCAATGGGCATACATGTAGATCGTTACTGTTTGACAGTTTAAGAGTGGTATTTCTGTATTTCATTGGGTTCTGGAAATAATTAAATTTCAAGGTGGGGATTTTGAAACCGACCCATCAGTTTCAGTCGTGTAATCAGTAAAACGTCACTTTTTTCATAGTCCTTTTGAGGAGGAATTAAAGCGTGACAATACTAGTTGTCTAACATTTGATGAGAACGACCAATGCTAATAAAAACATCTCAGCAATCGGCAGGCTCACCGGGTTTTTTTACAATTCTTTCCCAGTGAAACGCGATATGAATCACCGTGTCACCGTACACTGGTCATGTTACTGGAGTTTCAAGGTGAACGTGTTGCTGATTAGCACAGTCCCAGGATAAAAGATATGGGAACAGCGTCCTCTCCGTCGTAGCTTCACTACCAAAAGCGAGTGGGTGGCGTGCTGTAATCTCGAATTTTAACTTGTTACAATGTCTGCCCCGACTGGTGGCCACGTTGGATCAAACGGATGTGTAATAGCAGGCTGCATCAGACCCCTTTTTGCAGATTCGCCATGTGGCTGTGCTTACGTCATTCGTCGATCGTTTCGTTTTATTTTTGGACCTTACCATGCCACTTCGTCGAAAAAATGTCTTACTGAAGCGATTACTAGTTCAACAGCAATATTAAATAGATGTGAAGGGTGCCTTTATATCCTCTTGCTTGACTATGGTTTGGTAGGGGTGAATGATATAGGACAAAATATCTAAATTTTCGATAGAAAAAATCACTAATGTATCACGTGGTAAGAATATCTACTCGTATATCGGTAGTTGCATCGATATACATATTGGTATGAGTGGAACAGTGGGTAATTATCGATTTTCATTATTGTACCAAATAGATCGATATAGCAAGAGAATATTTCGGTGATACTCGTTACAGAAGAGGCGAGCTAATATAGCTGTTTATAAACGCGAAAGAGAAGAAGAAAGAGAAAATTGCTTCCTATAAAGTTATCAAACAAAAATAATAAGAAACAGTTGTACGGTGTGGACTAGTTTTTTTCCTCTGGCGCAGATTTTCCCGAGAAGAAAAAAATTAACAAAAGTATAAGATTTAAACAAATGCATTAGTAATAATTAGTGATCGGCCGATACCGATATAAATATCGGTGTATCGGCAATATCGGCAAATTTTGCCGATAATCGGTATTGGCGAAATTGTGCCGATATATATCGGCAAATTTCAGATCAACCATTTTATTAATTATTTGTATGTAAAAACTTATTTTCGTTATTTTCTCCCATCGTATTTTTATTTGAATCCCAAAAGATTATAATACCGCACGACACAATCGTTATCTGAGCAGCAACTGCAGCAGCACTGTGCACTGGCGCAAACAATGAAACAATACACTTTCTGTAAAACGGGCAGTGTTGCCAACAGTTGAGAATCGGTTTCCACCAGAAGGTCAAATAAAATCTACCAGAATTCCACTAATAATAATAATAATAATAATATTTTGCCAGAATAATCTTTTATTCACAACTTCACAACAGCACAGATAAACAAAAGTAAAAAAAAACATTAACATTTAAAATATTTATTTCTTATTTTTATTAAAAATAGGAAATAAACATTACAACACAAACATACAGTTGCTGTTAAAGATGTAGATTCCCAATTATGCTGCTTTAATTCACTTTTTAACACAAATATTGAATTTTTTATTCGTTAAAAGTCTCATCAACAAAATGCAAAGCGCAAGTGACATAAGATTCGTGAGAGAACCCTTTTATAAGCTATTTTTACATGTTTTCCCCTAATTACGAGCAGATAATTTAAAAAAATTCCCCATAACAAATTTTTTTTCTTGCAAAATGCTGTTTTATTTCCTTGAATTATACCCAGCTTTTAACAGTTTACGCTACTCGTCAGCGGGTATTAATGAAGCTAGCAATGCTTCAATAGTGTTGCTTTTGACTACTAGTTTATAAAATTGAATAAAAATACCAGGAATTCACTAAAAAATTTATGTAATCTACTAGATTTTCTACTAGATACCAGATTGAAAATTAGTCCACTAAATACGTGTTTCATTCTACCAGATTTAGTAGAAAATCTACTAAGTTGGCAACACTGAAAACGGGTAATCACCACGACACTGTCGGGGAATTACCGAAATTGGTTCATGTCACGTCCGCATCGATGCGGAGTTGACAATTTTTACTTATATCAACGTATATTAAATAATTACAGACCTTTTAAAAATGCAGTGCCGATACCGATATTATATCGGTATCGGCAACTAAAATATCGGTATCGGCAAAAAAAATCCGTATCGGCCGATCACTAGTAATAATAGTTACAGGGTAACGCATAACCATAGATCTGTCTGCTATTCCGTGGGGGTGGTTCTTGGAGTAGAGATACGATTGAGTTTCTGATGGCAAAGCCTATTCCGTGTATCTTGTTGTTGTCCCTTGCGAATGATTCATTATGGATGTTAAAAGGCTGCGTGGGTAGTAGTCAGGAATCAGGATCGATAAATTCGATCATAGGGTGTGCACCAGATCAGTTTAAAATTACACTCTCTGGAATTAACCTTGCGGATCTAAATGTGGAGGGCTCCATCCTTTTTGCGATTGCAAAATACATAACCGATTTTTTTATTATTACTAAAAATAAATTAATTTTATGCGTACATCGCATTTACAAGCTTTTAGATTTAGGTGATGTCAAATTAATCTCGAAATTATTTTTAACAAATGCCACAGAAATTGTTTAAACAAAGCGTATCGAGAATGCGCGGTATAAATTTCAGCATCTATGTATTTTGAAAATAAAGGAATGACATCGGAAATAGTTGTGGGAAAGTTGTTTTTCTAAAAACTACCAGCCCCTCTACTCTTTGGTGCCCCTCAGCCCTCAGTGCCCCTCTGAACTTCACATGCGCAGACTTTAGGAAACTGCTTTATATCTCTGTAACCAACAGTCGTGACGGTGTATTTTTTTGGCTTCATTCTAAAAGAATGTGCTAGAAAAATACTATTGTTTAAATTTGCGCCAATTTTCACAGATTTTTTTTTAATATTAATGGAATCGCAAAAAGGGTATTTTAATTTACAAATTCAAAGTTTTGTTTTATCCTTGTATCTTGTTTAAGAATGACAAAATAAATTACAATACCATACAGTTTTAATTATTTACGGTATATACACTCAAAATCTACGATAAATACGTACCGAGTCGCTCGCGAAAAGGAAAATAATTTTCTTTTAAAAAGACAGGTCATATAGTTGCCAGAAGTTTATTTCTTGGCAACGGCGACGTTTGTACGTGCAAATAAATTCTTAAATGATGTTAGTCAGACGCGTTTTATGTGGGAGGAAGTTTCGAGACAAAATTTGACCTTAACGATGAATGATGACCTTTAGTTACGGTTATCAAGCGGAAGTAGCGAGCTTCGTTCATATGTGAGTATTTACTCATCCCATATAAGAATGAATAAAATGTTCGTCACTGATAAACAATTCTTCGCGAGCAATTCCTGCATGAATAAAAATGCTGTTTACTTGCCTCTTAGCTTCAGGTGTCGATTTTATCAAAACGAAACCCGCTACTTCCGTTTCAGAACCTTAACCTAAGTAAGGATAAATATATTTTTTAGGAAACTCCCACATCAAACACAAAACATTATACAGTAATTTCCCGATAATTCGAATAAATTAAAGCCAGCCCAGTTCGAAGAATGGAAACATCCGGATTACCGCATCAGATAATAAATTCGAATAAAAAATCGCACGATTGAAGTCGATTATTCAGAGAACCGAATCTACGAACTCTAATGCTCATAATTCCGGTATTTAAACATTTTAAACTGATGCAATGTTTGAGATTCTAAATGAGTGCTTGCTAAAGCGATAAATGTGCGACTTCTCTAAGAAAGTACGAGTAAAATAAAACACTAAAACGTACTTTATTATGAAAGAAACGGAATATATACAGATTGTCTACAGATAATAGGTACACACGTTAACTAGATACAGAGACGGTTTGTTTGTCTTAAAATTTTAAACAGTATCTGTATCTAGTTACGGTGTGTACCTAGTACCTGCAGACAATCTGTATATATTAATAGTATGACATTACAAATTAAAATTTATGAAATATAGAAAATGCCGATCTTCGTCTATGTATTTTAAATTAGTTGTATTTAATAACTGTGACAAAAGTTTTAAATCCTATTTTACTGTTTTATTTCATCTTGTTTTTGTTTTGTCGCCGATAGCTTTTTCAATAATTCCGCATTTAAGTTGCTGACTAAACAGTGTAATCTTCAAACGCAAATTTGCCAAAACCTGCAAAAATGTTGACCAATTAAACGAGATTTGGATTGGCTAACAGCCGAACCTACCACTACTATTCGTATTACGCTGTCCTAATATGGCATTAGGCGCTGCGGATTACCGTAAAATTCGAATCACTGAATGTCCGATTAACGGGACATTATTGTATACATACACGTGACTCGGAGAGAGCACAATGGGCCCCCACCTTCAGATGTATGTTTGAACAATGCGTTTCACTCTTCAACCAATAAAAATCAAACCCACATTGTGAAATTTTGAATGTGTTACCTAGTTCAAAGCGAATTGATTGCAAATTAATCTATTGCAATAACTAAAAAAAGTTATATTATATACAAGGTGAGACGGAGGGAAAGTGTCAGACTCCGGGAGTGTATGCTACACATACATGTATGTATGACTTTAAAAAACTTCAAAAGTTTTTATGTGATATTAATTTGTTTTCCAACATTTTATGTGAAAATTATCCACATTTCATATAGTTTTAAAGTTTTACAATACTGTTTCGGATTCATCTCTATGGAACTCTAGACATTTTCTGGCTCGTCTGCAAACAGCACCCGTTGCTCTCCTGAGTTCATTTTGATATAGTTTTATGCGAGCTACAACATTCGACCGAATTTAAAAAAAAAATTGAAAATCATAAGCATTTAAGTCCACATAGGTTATTGTTTGATCATTAAAATGTGGCCGTTTAGTTTTTAAAAGGGGCATCTTTTTAGTTAATTTAAATATCTTAACGTAGCACATAAATGTTAAATAAAAAAATGTTTACCATTGATGCGAAAATTTAATGCAATTCTGAATAATTGGTTATCTATCTGTAGTAGCATGCCACAGCCAAAACCTGCACAAGATTGGCACCAAATACAATTATTTTTCCTCTCTAACATCGATGAACCCACATTGATGCATATTCGTTAGCCATTTGCCATTTGTGTTTAATCCCGTAATGATAATTGTGTTACTTTGAGGACACATCAATTTTCAAGCTTCCACTAATTTCGACTAAAATTAGTTCCAAAACCCGCCAGCGAATTGGTTAGATACCAACTATGGAACCCAATAGTATTACAAAATCGTAAACATTAACTTTTCATGTGAAATTAAATTGGTTGATGAAATGGAAGAAGAAAGGAAGAACGTATTACATCAAATCCACAGCTTAAACAGCTTTCATTCATAGAATAACGAAAATATTTGTAATCGAAGTCTCAAAACTCCACAAAGAAAACTTCCGTTAATTAAATGGACTTCTAAATTTATCAGAAAATATGGAGGGAAAGAAGTAAAACAATTTCTTTTTCAAGTATCATTCACTTCTATTTCTCACAACTTAATTTGGAAGCGGTTACGGCACTTGAATATGTAGTAAATATTTGTAATCATTAAACTGCAGATGACCACAGCTCGGCATTTTAACAACCAATTTGTAGTCGCATGCGTTTAGTCTAATTATTGTACTTTTGTTAAGTAATTGCAATTAGGAACGTAAACAACCGAAATGTTTTAATGACTTCATTACTTTCACCCTGTACTCGTTTATTTTATTGATAAATAACGCATTGTTACCGAGGCGCTATTTATTCGGCGTCTAAGGCCAAATTTTTCCGGGCAAATAATCGGCCAACTGATAACAAGAAATTAGGCTAAAGAAATACCAGCGAATGTCATTGAGATCTAATCAAGGCGGGCTAGGCACACGCCGTTCCATTAATAAATTGGTACGAATTTTATGAATTTATGACTGGTTGTTCAGCTCACAATTATTTTCTTAATTCGTATTTGAGTTAGGACTAAACTCGATCGCAAAGGTTACGAAAAACTAATAAAGGTCCTGCATTTCTTCAAATAAAAAATTAAAGTTAGGGCTTTTAATAGTAGTTTTCTTCTCCTGTCTATTTATATTATCAGCTTTATAAACTGGAAAATTGATTGAAAATTGTGTTCAACCATATTTATTTCTTGACAGCTGTCAGATACTAAATTGACTTGGCATTTAAGCAAAATAAAGCAGGCTGCGAACACATTCTCGTTTTCATAGGCTTTTAAGTTAATTCTAAAGCTTTTAAAAGATTGTGAAATATAAAAAAACTACCTACAATAGATTTATTTATCAAACATACTAATAATACATGTTGACGTTGTGTCAACAAACAGAAATTGGCAGAGCAGCGAAAACCGCGCCTCTACATTGGCCAATGGTTGCTCAAAATTAATTTTCCACTTCTATTTATAATTTATTGCATCACTTCCACTCTTACCACCTGCTGTAGGAGGTTGTAGGTCGCACTTTTGTGTTCGGAAGAAAAGAATGTTTCGTCACTCTTAGTCATCTTTGATGCATATCCATGCATCGCTTGCGTCATAGCCATTTGCATCAAAATTTGAGTAATAATGGAAGCCTGAAAGTATCAAAGTAGTTGCTCGTCTTGGCTTTTAAGGCCATGAAAATCTTCATCTGTTGTGCGTAATCAAAGAACAAACAAATTTGTTCACCTTGTTAGTCATTGTGATGTCACACG
>CALNHX010012818.1:0-22184 GCA_940337035.1 Agriotes lineatus
AAATTGATGAGACTAAATCCATAAAAACAAATTCGTACATCTATCTTGACTGAAAATCCAAATTTCTAGAAACAATCTGAAAATGGATATTTCTAGAAGAATATCGATGACCTGATTAGATTTCCGTAGGCTTAAACATACCTCCATCTCTAATATACCGAACACCATGAAAGCATGAACATTCACTCAGTGCGTACTACCGGTGCTGACTTATAGGACAGAGACCTGGGCTCCAAACAACGAAATTTTCTATGGAATTAAAATTTACCAGAGAATAGTGGAGAGAAAGAAGTTGGGTTTATCGCTACAAGATAAGCTCACCAATGAAAAAATCCGCAGGCGGTTCAAAATAACCGATGTAGCAAAAAGAATATGTAGAGTGAGATGGAATTGGGCGGACCACATTGCAAGAATAATAACCGCTGTACTGGCCTACCGATGGAGTGGCGACGTTTTAACAAGAAGCGAAGTAGATATCGCTCTCAAACCAGATGGTCGAAGAAAATAAAATAATTGGCAGAAACCGACTGGGTGAATAAAGCACAACATAAATAGAGGTTGACTTAATAGGAAGAGGTTTATGTCCGACAAAGAACCACGTAGCTGATGATGATGATTTAAAATTATAATTATCAGTTATAGTATTTAACATTACAAGCGAGGTAAATAGTTTTTACTGGCGATAGGATTGGAATGACTGGCGAGCCGTCAGGCAAGCCTGTCATATCCTTGAGCCAGTAAAAATGGTTACCTGGTGTGTTTTGTTGAATATTTTATTTGTTCCTCACTTGTAAACATCAATTTATCAAGTCACTGTATTCACCTTGAAAATGTTTCTTAACTGGCTAGCCAGTAAATTTTTTACTGGCTAGCCAGTTATATTTTACAAGCGTGCTCATAGATAAATGATAGCGTGCAAAGCCAGAGTTGTCTTCCTTAGTATGTGTCATATTGATTAATTTATTTGCTTGTCAGTTTGACATTTTGAATAAATGATAAATTTCTAGTTATTTACAAGTGAGGAACAAATAAAACATTCAACAATACACGCCAGGTAACCATTTTTACTGGCTCAAGAATATGACAGGCTCGCCTAACGGCTCGCCAGTCATCCCAATCCTATCGCCAGTAAAACCTGTTTTACCTGGCTTGTAATGTTAAATACTATTGCAAGTTAGAACACTTCTTTGTAACCTATGGCAGGATCCATTAGGTAAAATTTAAATTTTTAAGTTTATAAAACTACTCACACGTGATATTGCGACGTATACTTGACCATGGCTAAATACTGGTTGTGGCAAATACGGTATATTCCCACTTTATCCATAGTTTGTTCTTGTGATTTATTAATTGTTATCGCAAATGATAGGCGTACAGGACAATTTCTTTTCCGAAGGCAAAAAGGTAGTGCAATATTATGTGTTAATCTATACACAGTAATAATACTCTTCTGCATGGCTTGTGGCTTGTCCATTTAATACGAAATCTAAGCAGTTATAAATAAATTGCGTACCATTAATCTTATCTCATTTATTAAACCAGTAGACACATTTAAACTTTTCAGAGGAATATCTATTCATCCTATTTTTAGTGTTAAGCAGTGTGGATATATTCCACTGCAATTTCTATTAATGATAATATTTTAAATAAATATGTTAATGGAAGAAAAAATAAAGCATAAATACTTTAAATCTGTATTGGAGGTGACATTTAGCACAGCGTTTCCAGAAATGTAATAATAGTTTGATCCTCCTCCGTTAGGATCTCAGAAAATAGGGATTGGGAAATATTTTCAAGGTATTAAACATATACATTGACTTTTTCTTGGTCGGTCCTTGCCCATGTCCTTCCTTGTCGATGTCGTATCGTTTCTCCTGATTGGCTGGATGTTATCATAGGATTTATTTAACTTTGTCATAGCTTTCCATAACGAGTATTCCGTAGCCTCTGTTGGTATGAAGACTTCTAGATATTTTTGAATTGCCTAGTGTCTCTAATTGATTAGCAGTTCTTTAATATGGGGGTCCCGGGTGGTGTAGCTTGAACAAGCGTCCACGTTCGATGAGTAGAGTTAAGCAACGCTCTTTCTGGTCAGAAATTGGATGGGAGTTCCACGGCTGCATGTCACGGCGCCTCGTGGTACGGCTGCCACGCAAATAGTTGGTCCCGGATGTCATAATAACATCATGACAGTCGTTAGTGGGGTTGGAAGTTCCCATAAAACGTAGAGCGACGCCTATAATTGGCCTAATGGCTGTTGGCTAAGTACTAAAATAAATAAATAAATATGTCTAATTACTCTGCTGAAAGAGTCTTTATCTTGCGGAGCCTTGGTGGACATTCAGGTCTGTCTCAGTCTCCTCTTTTCAAGAATCGCTTCTTTGACTGTTATAGAACAGTACTATTGTTTGGAAGTACTATGCAGTTTAGGTGTAAAGTCCCAACCCGGTTTCTGCATTGTTTTTGTTGGATTTCCTACAGCTTTATATACATCTTCTGCAGTTTTTAACGTGATGTTTTTTTCAATCAATGGCCTAAATATAGTTCCCAGTCCGTTTCGCTGATTTTTGTTTGTTCATTATTCTGGAACTCATCTCCACTATTATAGGGGAATGATCACATTCTGCTCAGCTAAGAGATGGCCTCTAGGAATGCATTTTAAAACGCAAAAATCTATAACGTCTGAAATTTTATTTGGGTCACTCGGCCAGTAACTTGGCTTACCAGTAGATAAGATACTTGTTTTTATCTAAACATTTAGAAAGTTCACGGCCTTTAGATGTTATCAGCCTTGATCTCCATCCGGAGTGTTTAGCATTGTAATCACCACTTGCTAGAAATCAGTTTTCTAGAGTGGTGTAAACTCCGTGAATGTGTCTTCTCTAATGATGTACCATCAGGGTGCTTAGCATCGTAGATCTAGTAGTTTTGTATTTTTAAATACCTGCGTCTGGTGTAATGGGTTTCCGATATTAGTATTATATCTATGCTGATGGTTCAACAAAAACGCCCATAATTAAAGCCACCTAAAACAATAAAAATCTTCATAATCACCTTCACTTTACCTTTTGCAGCGAAATTTACCTTCATTAATAAATATGTAAAATCGTCAGCTTTTTCCATAAAACTTTAACACACCTCCAACTAGCTCAACGGGGCGGTGGTAAAAATGGCGGCAGTCGAAGAAGGAAAGGAGGCGTTACCCTCTGCTAAACAGTTGATTAATCGGAGAACAATTTATTATAGTTATTATTTTGTACAGATTAACTTAAAACTAGAGAATATATACATATAACCCAGAAACAGAAGATGGCGGATTGGTGTCCGTGGTCGGATGCTGGTGGTATTCTTCGGAGGCGGCGGCTGGAGGGCGCAGGGTCCTAGAAGCGGCTGGGGTTGCAGGAGCGGGCGCTTGTCGTCCTCTTGGGGGCGGCGGCTGAAGGAGCTCGACGTCCGGGGAACGCGTAGGCGGCAGGTGCGGGCGATGATCTTCCTCTCGGGGGCGGCGAGTGAAGGAGCTCAACGTCCTGGGAACGCGTAGGCGGCAGGTGCGGGCGATGCTCTTCCTCTCGGGGGCGGCGGCTGAAGTGGCTCGACGTCCGGCTGGTGGGATCCTTCGGAGGCGGCGGCTGAAGGGCGCAGCGTCCTAGAAGCGGCTGGGGCTGCAGGAGCGGGCGCTTGTCTTCCACTCGGGGGCGGCGGCTGAAGGGGCTCGACGTCCGGGACAGGCGTAGGCGGCGGGTGCAAACGATGACTGTCCTCGGGGGCGGCAGCTGAAGTGGCTCGACGTCCAAGTTTCTCGAAGACGGCAGGCGGCTGAGTCCAGCGGAGACGGCGGTGCTAAGTCCAACGGAGGTGATATGCTCTAAGTCCAGCGTGGGCGAGAGCTCCGTGAACGGCAGAGTCCAGAAGGAGCAGCTTTCCTGAATCGCCAGAGTCCAAATAGGCAGCTAGTCTGGGAGCAGCAGAGTCCAGAGAGGCGGCTAGTCCGTGAGCGGCAGTCCAAGCTAGGCAGCTTCCTTCGAGGTTGGCTGGAACTCCTGGAGGTGGCTGTTGATCCTTGGATGGCTGCTTGTTCGACCCGCCGAGGCAGAGTGATTTCCTAAGGCCAGGGTGTCTCTATTTAAAGGGCCTGAACCCCGGGGTAGCTGCCTCCCTCGATGCTTATTGGCCCGTGGCGTGAAGACAGATTTCTGGGGGCATTCATTTAGGCAATTGTGCAAGGCGTCATGCTAATTTCCCGGCGCGTCTAATTAGCGGTTTGATTTTAGCTGCATCGTCTTGCCGGACAAAAAACTTAAATTTTGATACCCAACACGGCCTGATTGGGATAAATATAACTCGCCGCTTAATTACTCCGCGGCGACTGTGTAATTTCCAAACGTATTTCCCTCCGTGGCCTGCTCATTCGCCAGATTCTGGGCTGGGCTGCCGTCCGTCGGCTTCCTTGTAAATATTGCGCAACCTTCGATTCCCAACACTTAGAGTTCAATTATTTGTACAGCCTTAATTAAAATAGATATTGCTATTTCTGAATATTCACTATTTTACCCTTGGCGCTTTTAAGGCTGATTTTGGCGATTGAAAAGCGTGCGGCCGTTAGGGCGATTGGGCTCCGGCCTTTTCAAGCCTTCATTATGCCGGCCAGTTAATTTATGGCCCCTGGTGATCGGTGTTTTGTACCTCCGTCGTCGTGGACCTGTTGACCATGCTTGCCTTCCCGAGTTCCGTGAATTATGTAGCTTAAGCTTTTGTTTCCCTGCTCTATGGGATTTTTTGAGTAGTTTGTTCTGACGTTTTTGAAGGAATCAACTGCTTGAGTTTTTAATGGACTTGTTTTATTACTTCCGTCCGCGCGCAAAGAGGAAACCCGGCTTTGTCCGGTTAAGGGCATCTTCAGCTTTGTTACACTGGATACGGCGACTGCAGGGGCTCGAGAAATTTGTCATCTGTGCTTGTTATTTTAGAAATTATCAGCTCGCGTCAAACGGACTTCCGAACTCCCGTTTAACGGCGGTCGCTTGTCATAGAAAGGCGAGGCCCGAGAACGTTCGTTTCTTTAAGCTTTAGGGGCAATTTATGGCCCCCTCATAATTTTAACATCGATGCGAGTGTTTATGTGCCGGCTTAATTTTTAAATTCCGGCTGACGATCGTATCAACTTGTTGTGTCCACCTTTGTTAAAATTTGTAATTTCTTAGTTCGATATCCAACTGCCTTATTTTTTAAATACGGTACCAATTTTGGAAACTTCCGCAAGTCGATCTTATCTTTGGCATTAAGCGTAGGTTTAAGCGTGAAAGAAATAGACCATAATGTTGACGTCTTTATCTTACTCGATTTTTCCTCGAAATAGGCCAAAAGCACAATTTCCGTGATTTAAATTACCTTCTTTGTGCACTAGTCTCGAAATATTTGTGAAACATTTTTCGTACTACCTTTTGGTTCGCATAGTCAAAAGCTTGGCAACTGCAGAATGAGCAATTTCAGCAACTTTTGTTGGAGTTTCACTACCAATATCGCAAATAATAAGCGGAATAGTGACAAATAAAAATTAAAGAAAGCAAAACATCCTAAAAAAAAATCATCCTCGTGAAGCAAAATATCGTTTCGCGCACTAGATGCACAATAGCTATTTATATATCAAGTTGCAAAATGAAAGTGTGTTTCACACTAAACGTAAAGTGTGCCCTACGAGCGCTAGCGAGTTGGCCAACACGTTGTGTGTGAAAAACACTAATTTTGCAACGCTGTGACCTACCTGACGTTGCCCGGGCATATAATTACGTGAACCTATATGCGTGTAAGTTTTGATACATGACTTTCTATTGTTCTATTCCGGTTTTTCCATCCTGACAAAAAATCGATTTTTTCCAATTTACCTAATTTTCCGAGTTTTCACTCCGATTTGCCCATTTTTCTCCTCAAAAAGCCATTCAGAAACGGAAACATACGTAATCCCATACAAAAATATCATACAAAATCATCTTTTTGATTTTACGAATTTTCCAACTTCTCCGGTGGATTTTCCCAAAATTTTATTTCATACAAACCTTGTCCTGACAAGTATGAACACAAAAAAAATTAGCCAAATCGGTCGAACCGTTCTTCAGTGATGATGTAACATACATGCGGCAATTGATTTTTATTTATATAGATAAATTTACTTCAATCTACAAAATTGTACTAAATTTTCATATTAGCACTAGCGTCAATATGAAATCTCATACTGCAACTAGTACGAATATATGCATCATTTTGATGTTGAAAACGACAACAAAATGTCATTATACTAGTTCAAAATTACAGAAATAACTATTCTTGGTTTCCCATTCATATTTCGTTACAAATACCTAATACCTTACATGGTAGCCTAACCCATATGAAAGGTCCTTAGAGTTAACATTGTTACAGGCTAACAGTAATTTACAGTTATTCATTTAATTAATTGACCTAATTTGTGCTAAAACTAACTTTTTGCATTATCTTTCACTAAGTCTAATTTTGTATTCTTACAGCTGAGCATTCAGACCTTTTGCAAGTTCTGTTTTGATCTAACGTAAGTTAGTTCCTAAAATTAAAATGCATAAAAACTCCTAGAGTTTAGGCTTCACTCCGCGCATAAAGCTTTTTGGGTTGCATATGCCAAGTTTCTTTCAAAAGCCTCTCCAATTCCAATTTTCGAATTGTGTTTCCTTATCAGTCTTTTTGGGCCATTTCGCCATATTGTGTAGCTAGAGAATAGATGCCTTTGTAAGATTTCGTTTTGAAACGAGCCTTGATGGAATTATTTCGCGGGCGTCTGGCTTGAAAATTCTGTTGTGCTGCGTTTTGAGCCTTTTGTGGTTGACGATGCAGTCCCGGGAGAGGTTATTTTTGCGATTTCCTAAGCCTCAAGCTTAGCTTGGATTTTACCTCTGCGAAGCGGAGCCAGAACATCTAGAATATGCTTCCTTAATGATGTTAACTTAGATACTATAGTATGATAACTCTTTTAGCTCCATTTGTACGACCTCCATTTTTTTGCGATGTAGATTTGTACGGCGTCCTTTTTCGTGCCTCCCTTGTGACCCCTTATCATCGGGCGAAGATGGCCCCAGCTGCTGCCTTAAATTTGGCGAGCACGAAGCTCCTCGCCTACATTTAGCGAAGGTAGAAGCCCCGGCGTAGCCTCCTTCATCGTCTCCATTATCTGCAGGTCGTTAGCCCTGCACGAACCTTGATTAAGCACGCACCGCTGCTTATCAAACCTTCCGTATGTGTTTGCTGCAGCCTGGAGGATTACAAAATCGGTCGTATTTATCCTGTTTTGGTCCACTTGAAACTTGGGATCCGTTTTTAACATGTTTTGTTGTGACTGTGTTATTTCGTATCCGGCAAATGATTGAAAGCTTGTAGTTTGTATTTTATGCGCTTTGCTCACCTTTTGAGGCAGTTTAGGTATTTGTTTCAATAATTTTGTTGCGGTAGTCCATTCTATTTAGCTTAAAAGTCATTAAGATCGGTAGCGCCTCACGCTCCGGTCAAGTGTTGATATCTTTGAACTCTGTGCGGCATTTGCATGATAAGGTTTCGACCCGTTTTCGATCGTCACGATTCGTTAGTGACATAACATTCGGTTGAATTCAACATCAATATACGTCCCGCAACTGCAAGTAATTCAATGTAAATTTCGCTTGCGACATTTTAATGCAGATTGAAAAGTTACTCTAGTCAGCTTCAGTTTTTAAAACGCTATGATAGGAAGCAAAATCTTGAATTCCGTATAGGCGTTTTTGTGAATTAAAGGCAAACCTTGCATAGTGGGTAGTTGGGCGAATTCAACTAACCTATCTAAATTTAAGCTGTAATAAATGTGTCATAGCCATAGTGCTATCGACAACTTGTTAGTTTTGCATTTAGCCATTTGATTAGTCATTATGTGATTCGATTATGCACTTTAATATGCTTTAACCTATTTATTTGAGCTACGCTAAAATATTTCGTTTATATACCTATATTGATTATTTAAATTTATATGCTAATATTTTGGTGAGGTGTAATAAACGCTCTATGATTATTGTGATTTAAATCTGTGATATGCTGATTTGGTTTGCCGTATATTTTTGTGTGTATTTTAATTGTGTTTGTATTTCTGTTTGCTGCAGTTATACTGCCTTGACATCTTTGCCTGCGAATCTGATTTGTGCCTTTGCCCTTACCCTTTTATTTTCAGGTTTGGTTAGTAGCGCCTTCTGTAGTGCACTTTTTGTTTAGCAAAGTACTGGGTTGCTTGCTACTTGGCGCCCATATTTTTATTTTTCAGCTGAAGTTTTTGAGTCTTTTGTTTTACCCACGACAAGCTCTGGGTGAGTAGTCGGTTGCCTTTGCTTACTTCTTTTACAGTCGCCGTAACGGTAACACCATGTATTTTTACTGTATCCTCTCAGCCTCAGAATTTACAGGAAGTGCAAAATACAAAAGCAGTCTAAGGTAGAATTTACTGAAATTGAATTTTACTATTTCGTAAAGTTATCTTTAACCGTCCAATACGGATTCCTGCGTAGAAAGATACTATAAACTTAACTGAATGAAACGCAGAGAAGCTAGCGAGGCGTTCACTGATTTGAAAGAAAACTAATACAACAGAAAATAAAAGATTTGTTCATAATGATAAAAGTACTACGCATTAAAACAGAGTACATATTAAAACTAGATTAGCTGCAACTAGCAGGCATTATTACATGCCCTTGAGAGAGAACTTGTACCAATCATTGTGTCTTGCAAAACGAAATTACTGCTCTGTCAGTCATCCATTTCAAGTGATCTATTAGTCAAAAACTTAGATCCAGAGTAGATTTCATGAAAATATCTTCAATATCTGCGCAAGAAACATCATTCAAAAATTTATATATCAGTACAAAAAGTAGGTATCAGAAAGGAGAATCAGAAGTAACCAGAAACTCGTAACTTGGCAAAATTTGGTTACTAAAATTAAACAATACAAGTTAAGGTAACCAGTGGCGTAGCTAGAAGTCATGGGGCCCCGGGGCAAAAAAAAATACGCCGCCCCCCCCAACGTCACTTGAAAAATAAAATGTGTAGGAAGAAAAAATATTATTTTTCATATCAAATATTTAAGAAAAAAAACAGTTTAAACCTACTAGCTACTTAAACAAATAATTGCTAGTTACAATAATTGCAAACATAAAACTTAATATTCTGTAACACAATACTGCCGAAGATCATGATATAAGAAAAAGAATTCAAAAGTCTCGTTTTCTGGCTTTGCTGTTAGCATATTCACTTATTATCTCATTTAGATCGAGTTTTACAGCATATTCATTTCCTATAGACAATACAGTAAGACCAATTAATCGATGTGGGCCTGTAAGATCTGAGGTAATCTTTAATAATTTTCAGCTTGCTGAAAGACCTGTGAGCATTAGCAGTTGTGAGAGGCAACGTGAAAAATAAAAGGAACAATAGATAAACTTCAGTTAGGTCGCTTTCAAGTACGCCATAGTTGTTTAAGATTAGATCAAAATAATCTGTAACTGCTAAGTCATCTCTTCAGTCACCCTTAACAGTATTTATTAAATTAATGTATTGAGCTGTAACTTTATTGACATCAAATATTTCAGGATATTTGTAAAAAACATATCTACATTTACTAATAATTTCAGTTTCGTCACAACTTTTTTCATACTTTCAAATTAATTTGTATTGATACACAATTACCACATTAAAAACATTAACTCTAAATAAAATTTTACGATTACTAAATCTATAATCACTAGAGAGTTCATCAAAATGCAGTTTAATTTAGTTGGTGTTTTTGTATGAAATCTGTGTTGTATTCCACTTATTGGCCAGTTCCTTAGCCTCAACTTTTAGTTCTTCATAATATGCCCTAAGGTTGCTACTCTCTTTTGAACTTGCTCCAAAAATTTTACAGATTCATTTCAATCCATGTTTTTCTTTTGCAAAATTTTTGAGTCCATATTAACTTGTGTTAGGATTTTATACAAAATTTTTGTAATAAAGACAAATTCAAACGAAATCATTTGTTTCTTAACGGCAGACGCTTCATCTCTTTCATCTTTTTTCTGGGATTGCAATTCTATCTCCGTTAAAAAAATAATAATATCCACAAAACGAAGCTTAACTGCAGTGATAGATGCAATTCTCCCTGACCAATTAGTTGGGTTTACATTTTTGAGAGTTAAGTCCGACTCAGTGGTAAAAGATGCTAGAAGAGCCCATCTTTTGGTACTTGAACCAAAAAAATAATAAATATTTTGTAAAATGGTAAGTATCAAAGACGTTAAACCGTTTAAGCTATAAAAGCGGTTATTGGATGGCAAACGCCATCGTGACGCGACGGAAAAAAATGCATTGAGTATTTTAATTTTAGTTTTGGCTTATGGCTCAGCTTTATACCTGGCCTTCGGCCGGAGCCCCTAATCAATCCGGGGCCCCAAATTAATCCGGGGCCCCGGGGCAGTGCCCCGGTTTGCCCTGCTATAGCTACGCCACTGAAGGTAACTGGGACATTTAGAATGACTGTCAGATAGTAGCGCAATAAAGAAGATATGTAGGGGCAAACTCGAAGGAAAAAGAAATACTGGAAAACCCAGGAAGAAGTGGCTGCACGACATGGAAGAAGATAATAGAAAGTTAGAAATAAGTTGATAGGAAAAAAGCAGTGGAAATATCAGAATGAAGAACTCTCTTAAAGAAGGCCAGAGATTTTTTAAATCGTTTATTAAAATGCACTTTAACAATTTACCAAGTTAATATGTTTACAAAATGTAAAACTTGTTGAACATAGTATTTAAAATCATCTTAAGTATTCTGTATTCTGCAGTGAACTCTAGCTTCATAATTTGGACCCATGTCATCACAGTAAATCTATCACATTTTAATTGATTTTGATTTGAAATAACAAGATACATTAACTAACACAAATAAACATAAAAACATGCTGAAAGGCACTGTAAATATTCAACAAATTTACATAATACAACAGTTGCAGGCGTTTTAAACAGCCTTAATACTTATTCATACCTACAAGTCTGACTACAAGTACCTATCAGTGACTATATTTTAGGCTTCAGGAGCATCCTCTGTTTCCAGTATTGCTTTGAAGCTAAATGGTTGGAAAGCATAACCAAGCCCAGTATAAAACTTACTCATAAATTCCACCCTACAAAATACAACTCTTAAGTAACATGCCAAAATGGAGTTATTAATATACATACCAATGTAACCGAATAGTATGAAGAAAAGCAGATAGACCTTCCATCATAACCAATATGGCTACAGTGCAAGCTGACCAAAATATAAAGAGAAAATAAAGCATTATTGCACCGGTATAACCTGGTACTGTCAGACCCATTCTTAATACCATATCCCATAATACTTCCGACAATTCTGAAATCCAAAATATCACTTTATTTTGCTAAAAATAGTATTAGGTTAACTTCTTACGTGCATGCGCAAGTGACAACGCCCAAAGACGTAAGTATGAAGCAGTATGTGACACTGTACTAAGAACATATTCTATAGTATGAATGGCTTGATGTATCAACAATTCTGACATAGGCTCTTCATGCTCGCCATGAGGGGAATGAGATGGCGATTTTTGATCTTCAACTACTTCTGGTTGAAGTTCCATGCCCTGATTTACATCACCGTTTCTTCCATTAACCTTTAAACAAAACTTACTATAAAAAATAGAAATGCTACTGAAGAAACTTACATGTAGCTTGTTGGACTTTTTCGTCAACGACATGTAGATAGGTTTACCAAACAGCATCACTGGAATACATATTAGCGCTATAAATACAAACGCCATTTGCAATGCGTCCTGCCCTTCAAAAATATATTCGCTGCAACCCCCTGGAGGGTCTGTACTTTTAAATAACATCATATTTATAAAGAGGATAAGTACAGATGGTGCACAGTAAGAACCATATTTCTCTTCTGCAATTCAATTACAATTACATGTTAGGTATTTCAATATACAAAAAATTTCACACAAAAAATACCTTTTTGAGTTCCATACATCGTCCACTTTAAAAACATCATAATAACCATCCAGAGAAACAAAATGATCAAGAATAGCAACTGCGGTAGAAATTCTAGAAAAATACTAGAGTACTTTCTGAAGTGCCTACAAAAAAAAATGGGTAATATAAAACAACTAAATGCATTTCTATTTACTTACACATAGTTAACAACGCTTAAGCAAACGCCAAAAATCATATGAAACACGCCAAATATAATTGACAATTTCATTTTGTATGAGTTCAAAAAAATGATTTTATTTTCCGCTAGCTAAAAAATACATGTTTAAATATTCATTATAAACTAGTAATTCTCAAATTTACCTGCCACACTGGATCCAAACCTAAAGGATACGGATTTTGACTAAAAAGATATTTTGGGTCTAGTTCAAGTACTTCATTATCCAATACCGTTGTACTATTATAACCAATATGCCAACTTGATCCAAATATATTAACAGATTTGGAAAATACATCATTATAGATTATACCAGTATATATAGAAAATATTCCCATAAGTAAAATTATATATCGACCAGCAAAGAATATATTCCAAATTTCGTTGTCAGATTTTATGGCTAAGAGTTTTTTTTCCCAAATTACCATGTAAGCACCGAAGGTTAACATAATGACACCATGTCCAGCATCACCAAACATAATAGCGAACAAAAACGGAAATGAAATCAAAGTATACAGTGCTAAAAGTAATAACATCAATCTAACTGTTAAGAAATAAATTACAGGCATTTACCAGGATTTACTTCACGATAAGATGCTACGGCATAGGAATCAATAAGATTCTGGAATCCTCTGGTAAATTTATTGGTTCTGTTAAACGTTGGTGGATCTTCCACGGAGTTGATAATATTCAAAAATGATGGAATGGAACTGCCACTGGCACTCTACAGCATAACAAAGGAAGACACTTACGTTCATTTCTAAATACATAAAATCATGAACAGTCATACTTACAGAACCATCAGATAGAGCTTGCTGTACAATATCACGATCTTTAACAGGCAACCAACATTCTCCAATAAGACACTTCTTAGTAACATCCATATTGAACAAGTTTAAAGTATGATAAATAGCCTTCATTTTTCGAACCATCACACTCCAGTTCTGCAATTCCTTAGCAACACTCACAAGCACTCTTTGACGATGGTCTTGGGTTTGATTGAGTACCTGAAACAAAATAATAAAATTATTAACCGTACTAAATCAAAACATTTAGATAAAATTACCATATTTAGATCTTCTAAACGTGTACGCAAACCATTTTCTAATTCAATACGCTCGGCTTTCGTACTTGGACATGCATATAGGGAAGCATGAAATCCAGCACATACTTTCTTCAAGCGCGACTTCAACTGCTCACCTTGGAAAAATGCTGCAAACACTGTTTTGTGCATTTCATTTCCCTAAAACCAAAATACCTTAGTACTAAATAACAAATAAGAATAGTATGTACTACATACAGTAGCAGGATCTTCCAGTGGTTTTTCAATTTCTGCTTGCCTGAGAAAAACGTTTCCTCGGGATATGCGCCATAGCATACGTTCAAATGCTGGAACTCGTTCACGATTTATAACCCCTGCCACAAATCCCAACCTTCCACCAACGGTGCTGCTAGTATTTTGAGCTTCTTCTGGTATCAAAGCTCTATTTTCCATAGTTGATCCATTAGCCTCATCTTGTTCGCTAAAAAACGCTCTTGTTTTGTCCAAGACGTGTCTTAATTCCGTCAATTCCAGATAATTAGATTTTAAATTAACTGCGCTCTCACTTAGCTCTTTAATATCGCCTTCGGTTTTCTCCAAATGTGCCTGTAGAAAGTCTTCTTATTACTATATACTTAATAGTTGCCACTATTACCTCAAGGTCGATTATCTCTCTGGGATTTGGTGCCCTTGGAAGTTCCAAGCAATCGGGAATGGGAACATCATCTTTTCGAACTTCCGTTTCGATGTATCTTAGTCTACGTTCCATTTCGTCACAGCGACGAACTTCATTAACGAATTTTCTTTGAAAAGCATTCACATTCTCATTCAACTGCCAAAAAATTAATTAATAACATTCTTATGTTGCGAAACAGTAGTACTTACATCTCTGAACTGAACTACGCCAGCTTCTCCCAATTCAGAAATAGAGTAATATGCAGCTTCAGGCTGTATGAAGAGCTGGGCTAAAGCCATCTCCTCGCTCCGAAAGAAGCTCCCCATGGTTGGGAGGTTTTAATACAGTTTCTGGAAGGACAACGCCATGTTTAGCCTTTAAAGTTCTTATATAAATTAAAAATAATAGACATGTTACGCTATAACTAGATAGAGACTCATACAATAGTGGTTGGCCGGTTATGCGATACCTTTTCAAAGTAGGTAGAATATATATAAATGCTGACTCACGTTAAAGTTTTAATAATATAATATTAAATTACATCGCTTTATTATAGGTCTAATATGTTATATACCATACATCCTTTCCACCTACTCAATAAAGCAAGAAGGCAACTACTTAAAAGCTTTCAATTTCCTGTAGAATATGTGAAAAATTACTTGAAATGGATAAAACCAAAATAAATAAGTAACAAAATAAAAATAATAAACAAAACTCAATATGCTCATGTTCGAAATTTTTTCTGCAATGAAACCCGACAAGAATTGATTATTTTGTCAATCCCTTTAACCTTGGAAAATTATTCATTGAATTAAAAAGACAGTAAAGTTTATGAAACAAAATTATAGAATCTCAATTAACCAACGGTGATTTCTATGTGTAGTTTGGGTCGCTGTACACGAATATCAGGTTTTCCATCAAGAATGCGAAATTATAGTCCAGTCAAATGGTAGAAAACCGGAGAGGGTTTTGATGGATCTTTGATATTGGTTTTTATGTGTAGTTTGGGTCGCTGTACACGAATATCAGGTTTTCAAACAAGAATTTTCACCGGAAACACGTTTTTATAATTTTTTCTTATAATCTTTATAAAGGTTTATAAGTAAAACTACTCTTGTAAAAAATAAAAAATTCTCGATTTAAATTTCCATTTTTGGGGTTCAGCCCTGTTTGGTTAAAGGCGAATTGCTAACATAATTTCAATTTTGAAAAATCAAGTATGCATTGAAAATTTTCCAAAAACCTATATTTCTGCAGAGTAACGTGTCTTTTACGTGGCAAATACGACAAAAAATTATTAAGAAAAGTTGTTTAGAATCAACATCTAGGCCCCTATGTCAAATTTCAAAATCGTCGGCTAGCTTTGATCTCTCACATTTTCTTTTATATTTATTTCCCAAATCAAAGAATTTTATTTTTAACAAACTTTGTTAAAAATATTTGTTTTTCATGGCAGTCTTTGTTAAAAATGAAATTATTTGATTTGGGACATAAACATTAAAAAAATGTAAGAGATCCAAGTTGGCCGAGGATTTTGAAATTTGGTATAAGGGCCTAAATTTTGATTCGAAACAACGTTTCTTAATAATATTTTGTCGTATTTGCCACATAAAAGGCACGTTACTCTACAGAAAAATGTTTTTTTTAATTCCCAGGGCATACTTGATTTTTCAAAAATGAAATTATGTTAGAAATTCGTCTTTAACCAAGCAAGGCTGAACCCCATAAAATGAAAATTTAAATCGAGAATTTTTTACCTTTTACAAGAGTCGTTTCAGCTATCCGGGGACACACTGTACTTATGTATAATGAAATACAATAGAACTTTAAATATGTACTGCTTTCATAATAATATTCGGTTCGGACTAGTTATTCCTAATATACATAAATGTCCAATACTCCATTTCATACGGGTTCTGATGGTTTTTGATACGAAAGTATATGCTTATTAGCGGTAATAATTGACTCAAACAAAATAGTTACTTGTACAAATAGTTTTGAAAGTCACACTTTTATTCATGAATGAAAAAGTCTTTCAAAACGTGTTGTACAAGTAGTTTTTTTGCATAGTAATCTCCTGTAACTCGAAATTTAGTCGAAAATGTCTTCGGAATTTACAATTGCCAAATTGACAATTCACAATTTCAATAAAATAGTTTAAAAAAAGTGTTCCTTTTTAAAGACTTTTCGTTAAAAAAGTGATACTTTCTTCACAATTTTTCGTTTAAAAAAAACGACGTTCGTGATCACTACGCAAAAAACAAATATGTTGCGTTATAAGTGCTACTTAGCATTTAACTCATTTAAAAAAAAATACGTACGTTCAATGGGCGGAGTTATCTGGTGCTCTGCTTTCTTTTCTTATATTTAAGTCATCAAATGAAAGAGACTTCTTGACATAAACGCGGCATATAAAAAATTCCATAAATAAAAGTAACATCAGGTGATATCAATTGACTGTCTAGATCGCCTGATCTTAATTTCAGCTATGGAATTTTTGAAATCGCGTGATTACGTCAACAAGCCTCTCACACTTGAGAATTTAAAAAAAATTAACAAAAAAAAATCAAAGCAACAGATAACGCCGCCCATTTAACCTATGTAATTTTTAAAAATTAGGTTAATGTTAATAAATGGCGCTTTGTATTATGTTTGTATTATCGTTAACCTCTTGCTACCTTAGTGGTGTAGAGGCTGGTGCTTGTAAGCTAGCATCTGGCGGTGTAGTGCTCAACTTGCCCCGAGTTGCGAGTTACAAAATTGGAGCGAGATAAATGGCACTTATAATGTAATACATTTGGTTTTGTTTGAGCCAATTACGTCCGCTAATATGCTAAAACCCACAGAACACATTGGCGCACCCTATAGAACAAATATATAGAAAATAACATTATCGTTTTGTAGCCTAAGATAACTAAATAGCCGATCTCAGGTACTGATAAAACCACGCACTCCGTATTGGTCGCACTTAAAAATGTAAAAAAGTTTCATGTATATTAATTCAGGTGCAGTTACGGAGCCAACATATTATTATAGCTGAAATGATTCACATGATTTAAAATATACAGTAAAAATTCACACTTTTTAATAATATAAAAGTTTATCCACCACAACAAATGTAATGTTTCTCATACATTTTATTGGATAGATAAAAATATTAAAATATCGATGCCATGATAAGCATTTATTGCCTAAGATTAAGTTTCAGGATTATTACCACTACAAAAAGGTAGGCTGTAGGCTACTTTATTACAGATATAAAGTTTAGTTTCGAGCTATATTTTACACTGTTACAAAAGAATGTGCTCCATTTTAACCAGACGAATGTTCATAAAAGGGCAATATTTTTCAGGAAGGGCAATATTTCACGTGTACATTACAAATTTAGTATAATCAATCAGTTTTTATCTACAAATACATATACATAATATTAAAAGAATACTTCATTAGAATCTAACTTCCAAATATCCCAAAATTTTTTGAACTTTATTATTAATGGCAATATCACAATTCACAACTTTAATAGATACTGTAAATAGTTTGCTTGCATACTTGTCTAATCTTGAAATGTTTGTGGGTTCTTCACTTAGTAAAACTGAACATACTCGTAATTTGGGTATATTTACACTTCCAAAATTAACTGGATTGTTCCTCATGCTTCAAAGATAAAAGTTGGTTTGACGTTTCAATGTACTTAATAAAAATTATCTCTATAGTACATGTACATGCATGAACCTTTAAAATGAAAAAAAATTAAAAAAAGTTCAAAACGTTGTATGGCCCAAAAAGCTATTTTTAATGAAATGTCTTGAAGCATGGAGAACCATTTTAATACTATAAGGTACATAACTCTAGAAATAAATAGAAGAAAACCATAACCTACACTAAACTATAAAAACTGCTAGGTACTAGAAAATTATTACATAACTTTTGCAGTAGTTCAATTTAAGAACTTAAAAAATTCGCGAGTGAATGTGAACAGCAAGTACAGTTATAATTGCTATTGCTATTATTCCCTTGATTGACTTATGTTATTTATTAAGAATCTCAATAGCTAAATATTTGATGCCACAGTAAGTTCTTCAAAAAATGCAATAGGTACCATATGTATAGTTTTAAATGATCTTGCTATTTTAACAAATACATTAGTAAATAGTCACATATAAGCTCAAAACGTTTTGTTCTGACTAATAAAGATTAGAAGAAAGGGAATTTCGAAATGTTCGTGAAACTTAACATGCATAGTATATGTCGTCCCACTTGGAATATTTTTCTTAGACGTAAAACATTATTAATGTGACGTAATGGATTCACGTGAAAATTTGGTCTTGGCACCAGCGGCTTGCCAATCTTTAACATACTCGTTTTAAGTACAGGTACTATTTCTCAAAGTCTAGTTCTAAATGGAGCAATACAATAAGCAATCAATGTACAGTATATTACAGCATAAAAACAATATAACAAATAGACGGGTGACTTTTAACAACTTAATATTTTATGCATCATCTGTTATCCATAACAATACAATTTTTATAAGTTGATATATTGCTCTCAAATTCAAGTTTCCTATCGAAATTGGCAACTACTACAAAATATGTACCTGCATGTAAAGCAAACTATATCAATCGTAACATTTAAACAGTACAAATAACAGTTTTTTTTGCACACGCACAAATAATAGTTTTTCATACACGCACAAAAACATACCTTTTCTTCGCTTTAAATTAACCAACTTGCAATGCTACCTAGTATACATTTACTAAAACCAGTGATAATAAACCTCGCTTGGTTAAACAGGTACGGACACTGCAAATTTGCACAACAATTTCCACCACTGCTATAACGATATGGCAAACGTCAACGATGCGTCAGATAACGATAAAAGACCTTTTACAAGCTCTCGAAAAGAACAATACGCCGGGATTCACGACATTGACGAACAATGCAACGTGATTTCAAAAATATGTTATCACTAAAGTACCAACTCTTCACCGATAATTTTTAATAACTAGAACGTAACACATGAACTGATATTGCTTCATATCACCATTCTTGTGATACTAAGAAATAACTTGAAGCTCTTAAACATAAGGCAAAACGATAGGAATCAAACATGTAGGTTACACATTGTACATTATGCTTTCTACCTCAATCGTCATAGTCACAAGACGCTAATTGCCGTGTAAATACGGTAACCAGGCACACGATCTCATGTTTACATGAGTTATGAAAGTTAGATAAACGCTCATACAAATATGTACCACATATTTTAACACCTGAATTGTCGCACTCATGAAAATTACCCTTGAGAAGATATCTACTTCGTCAACCTAATATCACAGAAATTACAAATAATATGTTACTCCAGGTACCCTTTAACATACGATCAGTGGTGTATCCGGACCGACAGAACGACGTTGGTACGTTTTTGTAGACGGCACGCGTTCCGGAACTTTTTTCCAAAAATCGTGTTTGTCACCAATATAATTTAAAATTATTTTCACACATTCATAAAGATTTTCGCATGATCTCGATGAACCTGAATCTAATATTATTTTTATATTTCTTTGATGCTATTATTGCAAATAAAAATTCAGTATCTTTCTGTTATCACTTTTTGTAAGTAGTACACGTTCCTCGAAAACTTGGATGCGCCGCTGATCGACGAAAATGTCGGTACTATTTTTTTAATAATACACCACTGGATCTCTTTAATTAATATGTAAGGTAATGATCACCACGATTTCGGTACCTATATAAGAAAACAATTATAATTTTCGGAACACGTAGCCACATCTAAAATTTTAGGCTGGACATGGCTTACAAATAGCTCTTTTTTGATAACTTTAACAAACATTGTGTTGTTTATATATTTTATATTTAAACGTTTTATTTAACATCGTTTTAGTTTCCCTGATGTCTTGAGATATACCCTACCTTTCCACATACATTCTAAATTTACACCTAAAAACTGATTTTTATGACAAGGGTAAGCCAGTAATTTGAAGTCCCTTAATATTTTGGAGTGCTACCCAACGTACACATTTCATGGTGACACAGATACCCAATCTTTATCTAAAAGATATATTGATCAGATCTAATGCGCATTTACGACATTAAAGCAATTGACAATTAATTCTGACAGCTGTAAGTTTAAAACTAGTACTGTGCTGACAGCATCACAACTGCAACGTTATCTACCGCACAGAGCAACATCAGAAAACAGGTCCCGTCAGTTCCTTTTCAATTCTATAGAGCGAAAGTTTCAGCAACAACCCGTCCAATATATCTTTTAAATATTGAGTATATCGATGTTACCATGATAAGTGTATGTTCAGTTGCAATCTCAAGAATTAAGGTGCTTCAAGCGATCTGTATGTTCATAATAGCGCAAAAGTACTTTATGTTTACATTTTTCAGTTTACCGTAAATTGTAATTTATTCAAACATTACTTTTTACACAGATACGTATTAATAGATCTCCAACGAAACAAATATAAATTGTAATTTATCTGTAAAATGGGGCTACATGTTCCGTTCCAGTACAGAAAATATAAAACATTTAAAATTATGACTTTTCTCATTTGAATTGATTAGATGAACATCAGAAACTCTTATAACACATTAATTATGCAATTACATTATCCATTTGTATAGCTAATATTCTTAATAACTGCGAAACTACGTGATTGTTGAATATGGAGTTATTGCCTATAAACTACCAAATAGCTATTTAAGTAACAAGGAATGTAAGGACCTATTAACATTTGAGGTAGGCAAGTACAAGCCAAGACGAAGTCGCGGCTTGTTGCCTGCCGTAAAATGTTAATAGGCGATACATTCCGAGTTATCTTATTATATTTTTCTCGCTGCTTATCGAAATTTTCCTAGATTTTTGAAAAAATCGTTTGGTTTGTCACCTGTCACCAGGATTAGTTTTCGTGAGTCGTGTTACCTGTGAGTGTCACATGTCACATAAATACTTGCAATTTATAAACAAAACGTCTAAATCTGCATCTTGCTTTGCTAATTTTATTATCCTAGAAACTTAATAATAATATTAAGTTCCGTTGTCAAGAAAATTCAGCAAACAAATATAATCACCGACTTACACGTTTTGTTACGAAGGCTGTATCAGTGACTAAGGGCCGGTTCTACAATCCAGGGATAAAGTTATCTCGGGAATAAATACCCTAGAAACGATTGTTGTAACAAAGAAAACTATGACAATTATACCTCGGATAGCTTATTCTAAGTATATACTTGCATTGTAGAATCGGCCCTTAGATGATCAGCAGCGGGAAAAATAATTAACGAGCTAACTAGCAGGTACAGAAGCTATTTAATATAACCTCCATTTTGTTCAAATTAAAGGTATCTACCTACAAGTACAGAGTAGTGATTAGAAAAAGAAATACATTTAGTTGTCTTTAAAATTCTTTCGCATATACATTTCTATGTGCCACTATATTCTTTCTCTTTCACGAGCTAACCAGAACTGTCAATACCTAAAAGTGACAGCTCTGGCTGGAGAACATGAGAAATATAGCGGCAAATAACAATTTACATACAAAAACTTTCAAATGCAACTAAATGTATCTCTTTTTAATCAAGCTGTATATATGGCTAGGTATTCTATTTTCTTGTATGAAATAATATTACACTTCCTCGGTTTATTTGAAAAATTATCTTGAAACACCAAAATGTTGGGCTCTTCATCAAAACGCTGATAACTATCTAACGGCAATAAATTAATCTTAAAATTTCCTACATGCGTAATTAAAAATAAAACAAACAAATAATACCTATCTGTTACATAATTGACACCGGGGATTGAACGAAATAAAGGAAAAACCTTGGTTTGTAAATTAAAGAGTAAAAAATAATAGTAATATGTCAAATATTAAAACAAACACTCGCGGCCAAAATTGTAAAAAGTTGCTATTTTGAGACAATAATTAGTCACAATAAACATTAAGAAAATAAAAATGAATATGCGATTGATTAACAAGTAAATTAAATAGAAATTTAGAAATAAATATCTTTTAAATATTTTTTATACTGAAACAGTGGTGTTAAACCTTTTTTGCTCTCGTACTGTTAGATAAAATTCTATGTACCCTCCAAGGTTATTGGTATATGAATCAAAGTATTTAATCTGCATATACATAACTGAGATTAAAACGCATATCAGAGTTCTATTAAAAAAGCACAATGTTATATCCACTTCTATAAGAT
>CALNHX010012819.1:0-22182 GCA_940337035.1 Agriotes lineatus
ATTCGATGTGTATGATACTCAGATGCCAAATTGGCCCAATTACCGAAATTAATTAGGCCAATACTGCAACTGAGCAAGAATTTGGCAGTTGAGCGAATTTAGGTTTTACGCAATTCTCGTACTGAGTATTCTATTTGGGCAATTGAGCGAATTCGGCATCTAAGTCTAACCTATACAAGTTTCTTCTCACAATCCAACTTAAGCCAATATCTTGTGCACATTTATTTTCTAAACTAAAATTATTAATTACTCGTTTACGCAGCTGTAAGAACATTTGGTAACTCTGCGCTGCTTCTCAAGATCCACCAAGCCACTTTAATGTCAAATTTCTTTCTGTTACAGAATAGACGTCAAACGTATAAACTCGAATTTTTTTCAGTTTTCGCAGTCGAATATAAACCTTTTTATACAGCTAGTACAACATTTGTCTTTATTTCATTTTAAAACCATAATCCTGTTTTATTTTCCACTGATTTTTTGTTTATATCTGTGATAAGAGCTTTATAAAGTAGTCTATGACGCCCTAGGGCGTAAAGAGAGGGCGTAATGATAACACCCGCTCATTATGCCCTCTCAGGCGGGCAAGCTTTTCAAGTTATTTGCGTATTCAAAGTGGAAAATAAGACAGTGTATGCACCAGGGGCCTTACTTGATGTTTATAGCCCTCGGGCGACATAAATCCTCGGGCCAGACCCTCAGGCTTGTAAACTTGTCGCCCTCGAAAATGCATAAACATCTTCATAATGCCCTTGGTACATACATAACTATGCTGGCTCTTGATAGCGGGCGTAATGTGACTGTTATGGCCTGAGGGTCTATAAAGTTGCTAGGCAGTATAATACCGATTAACAGTATAGTATAGCAACACCAACAATCTGCATAGAAATCATAGCACACCAAATATTCACAGCTCCAGCACAACGATGACGCAGTAGTTTGTAGCCAATATACTAAATCCTTCAATTGCGTACTCAAAAGTAAAATAAACTAAAATGTTGTACGTGCCACGTGCATAATCACTTTATTTATACCATCGAGAAATTGAAAGCCCTCCGCTTTGAGTCGCCCTTTAAACATTTCCTCGACTATAATTAATCTATTATGCCCTTAATACATTAATAACTATTATTGACCTAACTCACAAAACTATCTCGGCCATAAAATAGACTCCTCAAATTATGTACTTGCTATATAAATAGCTATTATCCAACACCTTCTCAAACTAAAAATATTACTACAGTTATTTCAAATAAAACAAGTTCATCATTAGTCAGTCACTAGTGACGGAAAAAGAGAAAAGTCGAGGAGAAATAATTATTATGGATACATAACAACTAAAATGAAAGGCTTGCTTGTAATTTTTAAATGTTGTAAATATCATGTTAGGGTAAAAAAACTCAGAAGAAAAAATAAGTTAAAGAGATTTAATAGAGGTAATGGATAAAAAGTTGTATTGGACGGCCCACACGGGCGTCATGGTTAAAGTTTTTCTTTCGTGACTAATTTATTTATTTTTATTTTATTTTATTTTGTACTCAGCCGTACTTATGTGGATGCTTGTTCAAGCTACATTCGACACTGATACATTCAATAACTATTATTTTTGAATGCATTTTATTTATTAAGTTTTGAGTTTTGTAACCCTACCTAATTCTACGACACCAATTACCGTTTATACTATATTTCTCGATTAAAGTTCTACCGTTTTATAAAAAATTAAAAATTTGCCAGGGGTATTTTTCAGGGGCCTTTCCCAAAATTTCAATGCCCGGGCCCTCTGTAGTGTCCCAGCACGCGCCTGTAAGAGAGCCAAAAATGTGTTGAAGTAAGAGGTAACTAAAAAGATTAAATGTAAAAAATTTGAATTTTGATTAGAAATTTTGTAGTCAAGCTTCATTTTAGTTTAAAAAAGTTTGGTTTTATAAACATTTTGTGTAAAATAATAAATATTGATAATTGTCCATTGACACATTTTTATGTTGTCTTAATTTTTTCTCACACTGTAATCTTATTTTCTTGACAAGCAGAATTTTTTATAAAGAATGATTTTCGTCGTAAAATTAATAATACATTTTTTTCTCCCATTGCCAACGCATTTTAATTGAAATTGTTTATCATGATAATATTAAATCAGTTTTCTTTATGTTGAAAATCATAGTTTATTTTGCGATTGGCAAATTGATTAGCAACGTAGCACAGAGATCTTTATCAGTAAAACGATTTTTATTTTTATGTACAAAAATGGAAAGCCACAATCTTTAAAAACATGAAATACGGTGTTATTTCCTCTTGTTCAGCTTTCAAAGTTGACAGCTACGCTTTCTGATTAATTACTTCACACCTCTGAAAGGCTTAACGATTTTGCAGTTCAATAAGTACACATTTGTTGAAATTGAATATATTTTTAAAAATATATCAAAATATTGTTTCCTATACAAAACCTTTTGAACATTGGGAATCTGCAAAAAGCTTCAAGCAATAATTCGAAATTCATTACTGTGTTTTACCTTGGCTCTGCGCCTAATATCTTTCGTTTTCTAACTTCAACAACGAATGGTGCTCAGGGAAGAAAACGCTTTTTCACTGCATCCGTAAGCGCCAAAGTTTAGGATTCAGATCACGGAGCACCAGAAACAAAGCTCGACACGAAAATTAAAACTAGTAATCCTGCAGTAAATCTATTAAAGCGACGCCTAAACTTCCGAGCACGTCAAATTTAAATAGGCGCGTACTGAGCGATCCCGAAACTCGCATTATAAAATTTCAGGTTGCTCAAAGCACCTCGTGTTCGACATCTGAGATCTACATCACCTCGGGGGCTTAAATGTCTCGAGGGGCCGCTTAGATATATGCACATAATTCACATTCAGCATGCCCAATACGCAAAAATCGCTCGAGAAAGCCTTCATTAGAACCATAAAAGCAGCGAAATGCCCTTGTGCATACTACTTACTAGAAGCAACTCTGAGTATGGGATTATCAATCATCCAGGGGAACAATTAAAGGAATCCTTGATTATTCTCGGAGAATGTCTAGCGGTTAGTCGCCTTGCGAGATATTCTATTACAAGAAATTTGTTATTATAATTACGAAATTAATCTACATAGGGTTATATATTTAACACGTAAAAAGGCGATTACGAGCAGAAATTAATTTGGATCGTTAGCGGAACTTTTTACCCGCTCAAGAACGTGCAGCGCCAATTCAAGCTTTTGCGAGCTTTCAAAACGCAGTTCAAGCATTTTCAAGCAAGGTGCTATTTTACGTCTTTTCACTACGACATCGCGATAACGCAGACACCCTAGCAGAAGCGTTTAGAGCCCGACGTATAAAACTGCACATCTCAGTTCAGCTTACCATATGCTGAAGTTCAGGGGATCAAACGAACTAAAGGGCGTGAACTTTTACTACATTCAGCCAGATTTTGGAAATCGTTTGAAATGCAACCTCTTTTATCGTTTGTATTTAATTTCATCTTCCCCGATTCTTTCAAAATGAATTGTATAAAAACGTCAATTAAAATTAAGAATAATACAAGATTAGACAATAAATGCCAGCTAAATGGGGAAGAGCTACAATTCTGGGAAGAAAAAGTAAAATTGGTTATGGGGACTATAAAACAAAGGCAATTTACACGGAGAAAATGGAATTACATAATAGAGTAATAAAACGTGGGTCTCTTATATTATGATGAGAAGGAATGAGACTTAATAAATAGCAAATAAGATAGGAATCAGTTTAATGGGTACAACAAAAAGCAACTATGCAATAGTATATAAGATATGCAAAGAGTATTGACAACACATAAAGAAGTATGAGAAATTAGAAAGATTACACATCGATATAGTAATTCTGACGTAAACTGACAAAAAGGGAAACATTAGAAGAAAATGGAAATGTTCGAACATAGAAACCTGAATAACCGTAAGAGAGTCAAATGTGATGCATCGATCATAGTGAGAAACAGAAGTAATCGTAGTCTACGCAGCCACAAGCTTCTACCCAGGACCCACAGAACGATTTATAAAACAATTCATCGCAGTCATTAGTAGCACAAATCACTCAAAAGTAGTAGTCTTACTGAGAAAATTTAAAAGCAGAGTAGATGTAAGGGTTAACGACCCAATCCTTAGAAAGTTTGAAGAGAATGTAGTCAATGATAATGATAAAAGAATCATAGATGTGTGTTACTAATTTCCCTAAGAGCAACAAACTTCTTCTTCAATCGCAAAAATACACTATATGCCATAGATACAACCGACTAGAACGATGCACTGTATCATAGATCATATCATAATAAGGCAGCGATCTCAAATGAAAGTAATAGATGTTGGAGCACCAAGAGGATCTCACCACTTTTTAATAAGATTTAAAAAACTGCTTTGTAAATAATAAAACAGCTTTACCAACAAAGAAACAGAAGAAATGATATCTTGACAGAAATTTAACACTGACAAACTCTGGGATGGCTCAAATGCATTTCTATATTTACTGAGATGCTTAAAATATTTAAGCAAATACTTAAGTAATGATAATATAAGCAATATGTGTACCAAATTAAAGGCACAAATATCTATGGCAGCTTGGAAGGCTTTGGGAGAAATAATTCTATCAACTACAAAGCATCGGACAGTAGGGAGAAGATTTAGTGGAAGCGAAAAAACGTTATATGAAAAGTCGCAAACAACACAGGATCTTGAAGATAGAAATCAATAAGTAAGAAATCAAGAAAAAAGTATGAATGTTTAAGAATTTAATACCGAAGAATAAATGGAAAGACTATGGGGAGGTAGCCGCTCTAGTGAAGTATTCAAAATCCAGGCTAAAAATCGAATGAAAATACCAAAGTATAATAAATTTATTAACGTAGGTAATTTATAACAGTACTATGAAGAGCGACTTTCGGAAAACAGGTTAAAGTATACAAATATTTCTGATGAGACTAGCCGTGGGCCTCGAAGCGAGTGAATGTGTGTCGCAATGCTACGTGCGTGATATCAGTGCATGCACTAGTGTGATAAGACCACTGGCGAAAAAGTCTGTTCTTTCGATTAATACTTTTGAACAAAGTATAAGCTACTGGTAAATATAATCAATCAGATGAAGCATTTTGCTTTCAGCACAATTTCAACCAAATTCATCCCTAAATAGCCAAAAGCAAATATACACTACGCCAATAAATTAGGGGAACACTAAAAAAATAGTTGTAAATTCCATTTTTTAAAACTGCAAGAAGCTAAAGTGAGTCAACTAGTTAGATGATCATTTATTTAAACAAAAAATTATTAAATTTAATTATTCCTATTTTCTAAATCTACAAACATGGCAAAACTGTGCAAAACAAGGCTTGGGAACTTTATAATAAACTTAAAAAAACAGTCAAAGCAAAACTAGTAGCGCGTATGACCTCCGTGAGCTTGGATAACGGCCTGGCACCTTCGAGGCATACTTTCAATCAATCTCCGTATATCTTCTTCAGGTATGTTGGTCCATTCCTCCAAAAGAGCTACCACGAGCTGTTGAAGACTCTCTGGAGCTACAGGTCTGTTCCTGATCTTCCAATCCAACTCGTCCCATAAGTGCTCATTGGATTCAGGTCTCGGCTAAGAGCGGGCCAGTCCATCACGGGAATTTGGTGTTCTTCCAAGAACCTTCTTGTCTGAGCTGCTACGTGTGGACTGGCATTATCTTGCTGGAACAGAAATCCAGGACCTATACGGGCTGCAGTAGGTACCACATGGTTTGCAAGAATGTCCTCGATGTATCGGGCAGCATTCATTCGTCCAGATACAGCAACAAGATCTGTACAAATCTTAAAAGCGATACCAGCCCACACCATATCAGATCCTCCTCCAACCTTATCAACCTGCTGAACCAGTTCTTCATGATAGCTTTCCTCTGCACGTGCCCGAAGACGACCATCACAACGTGTCAACCTAAATCTTGACTCATCACTGAAAATCACTGATGACCACTGCTCCATTCCCCAATATGCATGTTGTTGAGCAAATGCCTGCCGGTATCTTCTGTGATTCTGAGTCAATTGTGGTTTTCGGACTGGCCTCCTTGACCTCAGATTGTGCTCCCGCAACCTTTTTCTTATGGTTTCTGTACTAGCAGTGGATGCGCTGCGTCTAAACGCACAATTGCGCACAAATCTGTCTTGTACGGTTGTTGCGCGCTTTCGGCCCTGACCAGGTATCCTACCATAACTTCTTGTCACTAAGTAACGATTTCAAACCCTGGACACAACAGAAGGGCTCACATTAACTTCTCTTGCAACTTGACGTGAGGTGTGATCTTCTTCAATTAATGTTACGGCTCGTGTAACTTGAACTTGACTAAGATGCCCCATTTTAGTGGTAAACAGCGTAGAGAAATAAAATAATGACTTAGACACTCAATTGTTTCCATTTTCGTAGAATGTACAGCTACTTGATATTGAAAAAATTACCTTGCATTCTGTACTTAAGTTACTAATCTGGCAATACGTTGCGTAAAGTAGGCGAATTACTACTTACGAGGCTTTTGTTTAATAGATACATATGAAAGAAATCCAAAATTCCATTATCTTGAACAGCATTATTGATCTTATTAGTGTTCCCGTAATTTATTAATGTAAGTAAGGAAACCGCCATATAAACAACAGAGATCATCCTATGCTACAAAATATATTTGAGCCATTAAAACAAAATAATGAAACTGAACACTCCTAGACAAATGAAAACAATAATCAGCCGAAAACTCACAAACATACTTCTATATTTATATACAGAGGTACAAACTTTCAAGATATGGTGCCGGAATTGAAACGTATAAATCTGAAGCTTTAGCTAAGAAAACAGTTAAAATTAATTCTAACACAATTAAAACCTACAGGAAAATAGATAATACCTCCGAGATGACAAAATCATCCACCACCCGTACCAAGTTAAAGAATATAGGGCATATAAGGTAGTCATTAAAAAACTACACTACTCTGTACCAGTAGAAGATAGAAATGACAGAACACAAAATCTGTACCATACCAAAATAACCGTAGAGCCACCAAGCAAAAATCTAGAAATAATCCAACTCATACGTCAAACGTATAAACACTCAAAAGCGTATTGTAGTAAACCATTCAGCGGTAAAAACATATAAAAAAAACCCAAGAAACACCCCAGCAACATACGCTTTATGGAGAGATGCTCGCCCGGTGAATTATAAAAGTTGCACGCTTTACAGAGACATGGTAGAAAGCATAAAGAAGAAATTATAAATCTCGTAATCAAGAAGCCACTCCTAACGAAAAGTTACAAATACCCAAACATGTATCCCAATATGTATTCCCACAAAAACATCCTCTTTCCGAATCAAAGAAGAACCTACGCAGAGATACTATCTGCAAGAAATATCAACACTGAACTTGAACAGACGCAGACGACGAGCGTAGGAAAACAGTTAGCACTGTTCCTCGACGAATTTAAAAATATGTTTTCTCAATTGCTAAGCTAAAGTAGCATGATACTAAATCTGCTAACAACTGTTTAAACAAAAGTAACCCATAATAGCTAACATAATTAGAATTGCTACATAGCATACCAACGTCTTGCTTAACCATAAGCAACAAATAATAACTTTCTTAAACATAAACAAACTTGACATCCTACTCATATCGGAGTCACACTTTACCCACCGAACAGTGTTTAAAATACCCTATACCCAATATAAAACACTACTCACTCTGACAGTACTGCCCATAGGAGAGCAACGGTTATAATTAAAAATTCTGTATATCAGTATTCAAGTGCATGCCCTGTCATGGAATTTTAATGTAAGTGCTACTTATTGCTCACCACGACATACAATCCCCTCCGAAAACTACAAAACCTTCATCCAAACTCTTGGAAACAGATTCACAGCAGATTGTGACTGGAATTCTAAACACACCCATTGTGGTCTCTAGGCTAATTACCACAAACTGTCGAAACCTGCAAAGACCCATAACAGAAAACAACTACACTTGTCTCACAACTGGCCAGCCGACTTGCTGGCCGATAGACCTACGAAAGTCCTTTTTCGTAGCATAAGGAATACCGACAAGCAATTGTATAGTTGAATTCCAATTATAACCTGTCATCAGATCGCTCACCTGTGGTAACTATAAGTTCCACTAAAATCAATCAAAATACATATCCCAAACTAACATCTAAAGACACGAACTGGGATGATTTTCGGCACCATATTGAAGAAAACATAAACCTTAGCATAAAACTGAAATAAAACGAAGACTTGGATGCAGCAGAACAATATTTCACTCAATTGGTACAAAAGGCAGCGTGGAAATAGACACCGACGAGCGATGAAGACAAACGTACCACTGGCAATATACCGTTTTACATTCTGCAACTTACAAGTGAAAAACGCCGAGCTAGAAGAATTTGGCATCGAACACGCAATGTCGCTGATCAGCACTATTATAACAGGCTTAAAGCACTTAAAGAAATTCAAACTTCCTCGTTTTAAAACTGCATTAGCAACCTATCTGTAAATGATAATACGATATGGCAACCAACTCCAGGCACCCGTCCTACCACTCCGAAAACCAAACCGTGAATGGACTCGTTCAAACCTACCTATCTGAAGTCCTTCAACCTTTTGAAGCTGAACCAGGTTATGAAGATACTAAGACAGAAGATTTCCTGGATATACCCTGCTAAATAACACTACCTAAAACCTTTCTCTTCAACCGACCAAGTTAAGGCAGAAATAAACAGACTAAACATACGAAAAGCGCCAGAATACGACCAATAAATGGACAAATACTAAAAACCAACTTCGGAAAGCAGTCACCTTTTCGACAGTGATATACAACCGTTTGCTGCGCCTTACATATTATCCCATATTATGAAAATACGCAAATATAACCATGATGCCAAAACCTGGTAAGCGTTCACATGAAAGAACATCACACAGACCTATAGCTAACTGCCTATACTTGGTAAAGTATTTGAAAAACTACTGCACCAAAGACTTCGGAAAAACTTTGAATTAGTAACCGTACTACCACAACACTAGTTTGGATTTCAAGAAAACCTATCCACGATACAGCAAGCTCAACAGTATGAATAAGAGCCGGGAAGAAAAAAATACTGTAACGCAGTATTTATAGATGTATCGCAAGCATTCGATAAGATTTGGTATACGGGATTACTTTTCAGTCTCAAAAACTCCCTAACTAGCAACCACCATCTCTTTTTCAAAACCTACCTTTCCGACAGAAACTTCTCAATTAAACATAACGGTGTTCTTTCTGGCTACTAAAGTCTGCCGTACCTCAGGGGCGTGTATTGAATCCCCTGCTCTACCTGATACACACAATGGATATTCGTGAAATGGAAAATACCGTAAATGGATAATGCAGCGATTCTTTCTACAAATTAAACCCTCAAGTAGTTTCTGATAATATCCAAACCCACCTAGATCTCCTCACCAGATGGTTCAAGGAACGGCGAATTAAAGTGAATCAGTCCAAACTAGTGCCAGTCACTTTCACAAACAGAACCGTTACTTTCCCACCAGTAACAATAATCAATTCGCCAGTACCCGTTAAAACCGACGTCAAATACCTGGGAATTCATCTAGACCGAAAATTAATATGGAGTAAATGTATACAAATGAAACGCACAAATGTATTGCCTCATTGGACCGAAATCGAAGTTATCAATAAACAATCAATTGCTATTATACAATACCATGCTGAAACCGATTTGGTCATATGTACTACAGGTATGGAAGTGCACCAAGCGGACAAAAATAAAACTATACAGTTTTCAATCAAAAGTGCTTCGAGATTTGGTAGACGCACCTTGGTACATCACAAATAAAACTTTGCATGAAGACCTCAAAATTACGTTCGACAAAGAAGAAATTAAGAAACAGCTGTCAAATACCATGGAAGGCGCGCTGGACACAAAAATGAAGTTGTGGAGCAGCTATTCAACGATGGTCGACTTACAAGAAGGCTAAACAGATGTTGGTCAAGAGACCTGCTGCAGCACTAGATACTGGACGTCTCTCCTACATGTTTAAATTCTGTCAAGAAATTTACATGATACTCATATGAAGTAGATTGTAAATTGTAAACTGTAAAAAATATTTCTGATAACGATGTAAAAATTAACAAGGAACAAAACAAAGAAATATCAATACGAGAACTCGCTACAGCTTGACCAGGTCAGAACCAAACGATCTTCTGATCCTGGAGACTATCTAGTGGTATTCATAAAATACATACAATACATATATGGTACAATAACTATTTATCATTCATGAGAGTGTGCAAAATACAATGGAATCCGTGTAATGTTTAACATAGACGGCTGTATTAACGGATACTTAAATCCAGAATAAAAGAAGATATATCAGATGTAGAGAAACCAATTAGATTCAGATCCGGCAGAAAAATCAATTGCACGTAACAAAGCAGCTACGCCGTGTGTTCATAAGATACTATAAAGGCGTCTAGGAGCATTCCCAAACTACGGGATGTACCACAAGATAGCAGCTTAAGCAAAATATATATCAGAGCACCCCAACAGTCGTATAAAGAAATACAATCAGAGTTTTTCCCAATACTTTTGTGAAGATTGCATACAGTATATTATTATGATACAAATAGGGTAGTTGTTAAATAATAATAAAAATATGATAAATTTGGAAGATTAATACAATCAAATTTTGAGGGGTTTTAAATAAGATTGGGTGTTAAATTTAAAAATGAACGATGAATATTAAAATTGAGACAATTAGTAATGTAATTTGATAATTCAATAGAAATTGAGTATTTAATTTTGATGGGCGAGTTCAACCCTGATAAAAGTGTAAACCAAGGTTAATATTTGACAAGTATGCTTGCTTTAATAATAAGGAATTGTAGCATGTAATAATTAGGACATCTTATATTTTTAAGAAGGCGGGAATAATTGTAACTACCAGAGATAAAAATTTTTTAGACAGTCAGAATAACAAACTCATAAAAAATGTATACAGATGTTTGAAAACTCATTTTGATAATAAAAAGTTTGAAATTATGCCTTATTTTGTATGATTGTTTGCTGAAATACAAATAATGGGGCTACTAACAAATCTACATGGTGAAAAATATGAAAGATAATATTGAATTAATAAAATTATACAATCAGTGAAGAGATTGTGCAATACAGTTAATTAGATACAAATAATAAGAAGACTACAATATTTGAATGGATTTGGATTTATTGGTGCATGTAAGATATAATTGATATTCATTACTGAAGTTGGTGATTTCATAGAAGAGAAGTCAATCATTTAGAAGGAAGTTGTTAGGAGTAGCTGCTTGATTTGGACAGTTTCTATGGGTATTGCTGGATACAGAGTACTAGCTGACGAATAAAGAAGATTAGCATGGGATCATCTATAATACTGAAACTCGCCAGGAATCTATTGACGTGACGGTGACATTGATGAAAGGAGCAGGAACGGATTCTACGGACAGTTGTGGTTTTTGACAGGTTGGATGTGGTTTGAAGGATAGCGGAACATCATAGCCTTAACTATTGGAAGTATAAGCTGTAGGAGTTGCAGACTGTGAACATCAGGAGCTGTGAACATTGGGAGCTGTAGTATATTTGCAGTGAAAGCTTGAGAAGTGTTCAGGTTTGTTTTTAATTAGTCATATAAATGCATTTTAAATAACAGACAATAAAAGAAAGAGTGAAATAAACATAATACAGTACTTACTTTAGTGAATTGATTAATGGATATGTCAGTATAAAAGATATTTGTCAATTCTTGGTTTAATCAATTCAAACTGACAGCTAATGTCAGTCAGCAATCATAAAAACACAATAAAATTTGAATTTCAATTAATAGATAACTAGATTGGCAAACCCCCCTGAGAATCTCAATTGCAATATTTAATTAAAAAGTAAAATTGATTTGAAAAGAAATAATAGGCTAAATAAAAATGCATCTAAAGCATTGAGTCATAGCAATATGGATGTTTATATTGTTCTTAAAAATAGGAAAACTCCAAAGTTTGAGCAGTAACTAATAAAAAGGTTTTCCACCAGAAGAAATTCAGATAGAAATGGTGCAACCACTGATCTGAAACATCTCATCAGGTGGTTAAAGCTATAGAATTTAAACTGGGAAGAAGATTTTGCGAACACGAACCCGGCTTGTATCCCTTGAAAATGTAGTTCACGACATGCTACTTGTAGATAGGCGAATACGTGTGTAATACGAGATATGCTAGAATCTTGTACTGAGAAGAAGATACACCTCACTATAGGTTTGGAGATGTGTTCGCAAATAGACTCCGAGAATTTTAACTTCACACCAGAGGGTGACCCATGTTTCATCATTTGAATTTTTGAAATATTTAGAATTGTATGTCTAAACATCAAAATATGGACTGTAGTACTACAGTGTAGTGAGAATAATCAGTTTAGAATTTCTTTGCGCTTACAATTATGTGGATTTGGTTTGAAGCCCTAATTCTACCAAGGGGGCAAGCTACATGATCAATCGCCGTTCTTTCGTTTTGGTGATAGTTCTAAAGTTTGCGGAATTATCAGCTGTTTCTTCTACGTTGATGCCTTCTCTTCGTGCGTGATTTGGTAATATGATTGCTGCTAGTTGTCAACAACATCAAACCTTGTTTTGTGATCAAACCCTATCAATTGGGCCCCGTTAAATATTGATAACTTACATAACTTTACAGAGTTATTTTACCAAGCAGTGTTGCTCTCGGTAGGGGCTCCTCAAGCTCCCTCAAGTTTTTGTTAGCATAATTAAACGTCATTTGTTGTTATTTATTACTTTTCTACTTTCATTACATGATTTTGTTATTTACAATTATTTATTACTACATTTACTGTTTTGCCGACCGATTGTTGCTGGTTTACAGTAGTATTACTTTAGGGTTAGTATTTTATACCAGGTGCACCCTACTGTGTTAATATTTGCAGTTTTTAAGCTGTATGTATTTGGTATTCCCTGTTATTATACATATTTTACCATAAAATTTAGATATTTTACTTAATGTAAACCTTTTATAACTTGGCCGTAATGTGAGCCTGTTTCAGATTCTACAGGTATCCACTATATTTTTAAGTTTATGAGTTCTCGTCACTATCGGCATAGTTGCTGTATTCAAAAATTATTGGCGCTTTTTGTAATTTTATTTGATTTAAGCTTTTGTGAAACACCCCAAACCGTCTCCAGTGAACTAGTCGGCCGTCAGATATGTTCATGTAGTCAAGATAATTTGAAATTAATTGAAAACTCTCGTATCCGATAATAATTGACGAGATACTAATTTGGAAAAAGAGAAAAATGCAGATATCTATGTGAAGTACGTACTTGCAAGAGTAAATTACACATTTTAAAACAGTGTATGTTATTGTTATGCCGTTTAATAATGGAAATATCAAAATCCAGACATGTGCACGGCAATAATCATTTTGCTACAAAACGTATAAAGCATTGATCCTCTTCTTCTTTTATAAGCCATTTTAAGCCGAGTATATAACACGGTTATAATGTGGAATAGCTGTGACTGAGTAGTGACGTATCTTTCGGTATACCAACTACTTTCGAAAACCAAAATAGCCTGGAGAGCAACAATACAAAACCCTTACAACGCCTTGTGGATTTTCAGAAACGACCATACACCGAATTAAGATAATTATTCGGTTTATGACCGTTTTAAAACAACCACATGGATTTTGTGGAATTGCCAAACACTGTATACTACGTACGGTTTGTGCCCCTTCGAAAGGAAGAGAATGCGTTGTGGGCGGTTGACAAATTATCACAATACGTTTTAGATGTCTTAAACCTTAACCGATTTAGTGTAAAGCCGCACATATTTAGACCTAGCTCTGTGTTACATATTGTGCCCAATCCTCATTTGAAAATACTTCACTTAAAATGTGTTAAAATTAAATCGATCCCTAAGAGAAAATTTCAATAAAGGTAAACGTAGTATAGGGTGCTCACGAAAAAATGTGAAGCTAAAACAGACTATCAAGTCCTATAATTTGTAATGAAACAAAAAATATTATTGTATCACACATGAAGCAATACAGACGACTCAGAAGCAACCGTAACCGTTATGATATATTTATTGTCTTGAAAAATCATTGTTTTAGACGCTGAATACACTCAAATACAGACTTTAGAATACACTATCCTTATAAACCAATCGTTAATTGCATATCTGCAGAAAAATATACAGTACTTGCAACCATCTCCTTAACAGCGAAAGTTTTAATAGAAAATGCGACAAAATATAATTTACCTCTGTATATGGCCGCCGTGGACCACTGGAAGGCCTTTCGACTACGTAGAACACTGAGGTGATTATGTAAGATCTAGACCACCGATGGCACCGATACAAATATTTCGTTAGGAATATTTAAGTATATTAAAACACATTTCGAACAAGAAGAGACATATATATAATACACATATATTGCTAGTAGGGCCTGGAAACGTCAGAAAACATTACGGCGCCGACATAGTCTCACTTAGAGTATAACGCGCCTCGTGCGCATGCGTGAGGATTCGAACTCCGCCTTTAGAAGAGAATTTTAAACTTGACCACTTCCCCATTGGCCGGACGACGCCGCCGCGCTTGCACACAGCTCACCATTATACATTGAAGAGTTGGTTGTCTGTCTCACTTCCTTGGTCAGTTTCCCACTCATAGCCGCTAGCAATATAGTAAGTATTAGATATATGAGAAGAGACATGAAACAAGGCGACACCATTTCCCCAGTTATTCAATTTAGTCCTATAAGGAACATTTAAGAAACTGAGGTATCAATATAAATGGAGAGAGACTGTCATCTAATTTCGCACATAACATTGATAACAACGATAGGGAATGTCACACAGTACATATATTTGGGAAATAAAGTAACATTTGGTAAAGAAAACAAGGACATCGAAATTGAGAGAAAATACGATTGGGATGGGCAGTCTAGGAACGAAGCTGTATGATCAATGCGTGTTGTCAGTTATGACATACAGAGCACAGACCTGGACAATTACAAAACAGATAATATGAAAGCTAAGGGTCGCACAAATAGCGATGAAGAGAAAAATGGTAGCTGTAACACTAAGAGGGAAGATTGGGAATGAACAACTTCGGCAGCGAATTAAAGTAACTGATATCATACGTAGAGTAATACAACTGAAATCAGATTATTTAAGCAACATAGCAGCACTAACGGAGAGTCGATGGAAATAAAGACAGGAAAAAGAAGAAAAGGAAGGCCTATGATGGTCTAAAGCCAGTAGAAAGATTGGCTTGGTGCAGAACAGCTACGAACAGAGAGATGGAGGGATTTAAGGAAAGCCTATGTTCAATTTTGAGCAGAAGAAGGCTAAAAGAAGAAGAAAAGGGACATATCTAGGCCTGTATAGTATGGGGAAATATTTCAAACTCTGGCCTATTCACAATTTAAAAACATATGTATTAAATTTTACCGAAACCGGGTAGCGCAGTTGGGAAGGCGCTAGGCTTGCATTAAACAAGTCCTCGGTTTGAATCCCGCAGAGGCCGAAATTTTTCCGCAGCTTCGGCGATTGGAACCTGGCTCGGTGAGACCATTCACAGTTGGGCACCAAATTAACTGTACTCTACTCACAACCACAGACCTAAGAGATAGAGTCACAAGGTCAACACATCACTAAAACACACACGTAACGCAAGCACGAAAGGCGCGCTCTAACTTCGTAACCCGAATCCAGGACAAGTTGAGCATTGTACTACCAGAAGCAAGCGTATACAGCACCAACCTTTACACCGCAAGGTAAAATGAGGTTAACGACAATACATATACAATGTGTTCCAGGATTGATGTTACAAGAGATGAGATGGAGTAAAAATTTTTGAATTTTATTTTAAGGTTCTGAGAATTGGTCCTGCTTAGTTTAAAAACAATTTTAAGAATATTTTCAGTTTTTGAAAAACAAGTAGGCCTTGAGAGGGAAGCGGAAACTATTTTATTTTCAGGTAAACTACCCTTTTTGTTCTTGATAAGGCAAAATTTTATTAATAAAAGTTCTTCACAATGAGAAATTATGGCCACATTCAAAATTTCAGAAAGATCTACGTACTGAGATTATACCGTCATTTTTAATAAGTTCAATTTATATTGCTTAATCTAATAATAACGGTTTTCTGTAAGTCGACAGACCTTTCTGTAATTTTGTATGGGGTCATAATTTATCATTGTAAACAACTTTTTTTAATAAAATTTTGCCGTATCATAAACAAAAATGGTAGTTTACCTGAAAATAAAATCGTTACTTGTTTTTCAAAAACTGAAAATATTCTTAATTTTTTTTCAAACCAAGCAGGACCGAATCCCAAAACCTTAAAATAAAATTCAAAAATCTTTAGTCCATCTCACCTCTTGTAACATCAATCCTGGGACACACTGTACATATACATGTATTAAATTTTAGGTATCGCAATCATAACTGAGTTGATAACAACAGCAGTAAGAAGATGAACTACAATTCCTATTTAAGTACGACAACAATACCACGTACAACAGTAATATTACAGTTGAACTATACAATAAAAAATAATTCATTATTGAAATACCACTTTTCCATTTATATTACGAAATGAAATTTTTGCAATTACAAGAGTAATTGGTTTTGTTACTATGAAAGACGATATTTGATCTGAAAAGTCAAATAACCTAAATGTAAAATTGTATTCCTATTATAACGAGGCACCTGAATCTATTCATTCATGTTCAAGAACTCTTTAGCAAAGTTGATAATATTACACTATTTTTTATTAAATATACAAGAATAATTTCGATAAGATTTGATAAAAGGGATGCCATATAAAGGTAAATGTAATGCTTAGAAAAAACATGAAATAATTCGTGGTATACATAAATTTTATATAAAATGAGAAAACTCCCAGTATTAAACCAATATAATATTTTTAAAAACACATTTCCTAGTTTTTTCTAAAATGCTTTCGTCTTTGTTATATATTTTTATATTTATTCACTTTCAGGAGCTCTGTGAACATAGAAGATATTTTAATAAATTATAATTACTTATTTAATAATTTACTTCTTTCTTACCTGAGCTTTCTCTTCTAGTTCTTTCGATCACACGATAAATCAGTTAATCAGGTCATAATTGAATCATAGAATTACTGTTGTAGTATTAAGATGCCTATCAGATTCCAAAAATACTTTTGATTGAATTATTATTACTTTCCTACAGACTTTTGAATATTTTTTATAGTTTTTTTAACCTTTTCATTTATATTTAATATTCAGAAATAAATTACACAGATTCCTTTTAAGCATTTTACTCTTAATGTGTTTGTCCGATTTTTTAAAATAAGGAACGAGCGATGTCTGGCAGCTCTATAATCTATTTTTAAATGTGCAAAAGTTTTCTGGAATTTGCTTTTAGCGTACTAGCTATCCATAACTACTGAACCGATTCGCATGAAATTTACCATTATTACAAACATGGTAAGTTTAATTCGTTACTTATTATGTATAATTGTCGTTAAATTAATGATTGGGTTTCTCATTTAGTTTTCATTTATCGGCACTTTTCGAATATAAGAAAAATGTGAACGTAGTGCAGCAAAACAAAATTATTGAGGTTTTACGGATACGTGTTTATGGAAATACGTCATGTCTTAAAATCAATATGCAACCTTACAGTCCTAGTATATTAAACGAAAAAACGTCTCTGACAGCGTTATTTTCGACTGTTTTCCGTTAAACACTTCAACTTCTTCCTTTGCATTTTTGTCTACAAGAAGCAATAAAAGCGACAAACATTTATATAAACTGACATTTGTCAGCTTTTATTAAATATCAAGCTATTTATGAATTTTTCTGAGCAAAATAAAAACAGATGCCTTTTCTATAGAAGCTTCCCATTTACTTACTTTGATAAGCATTTTGTAGTTAAATAAAGGTACAATCGGTGGGTAATTATCGCAAACTGAGTGCCTACGAGATACCAAAATATTACAGCATCCATATCAGTTGAAGCAAGAAAAAACATCCATCCCTACTGAAGACATAAAAATGGAACTAGAGCGACTAGGTCCTCAGATCAAAAATGTGTACAACATAAGAAAAAACATCCATATTTTTATCGATACTGAACTAGCAGAGAATAGAAAAGCAATCCAGGACCTAAAATTACTATTAAATGTGTGCATCAAGGTTGAACCCCCAAGAAACGCATTGAGCCTATTCAGTGCATGAGATGCCAAGCTTATGGACACACAAAAGTTTATTGCTTTATACCTTCCACATGTGTCGAATGTGCATAAAACCGCAGCTCAACAGCGTGCACAAAAACCAATGACACGTACTTGTGCGGTGTAAATCAGCCTGCAAGTTATAAAGGGTGTAGAACGTATCAGGAATTCTAAAGAATAAGTGTATTGTACCGATAATCAAAAGCCAGTCTATGCTCACATAGTAAAAGGAAACCATGGACCAAATGTAATTTAATTATAATCACAATCCGAAATCACGCTGGCTAAATTCCTAGAAAAACAGCGGTAGGAATTAATGGATTTCTTGAAGACAAACAAAATTTACGTAATTTTAATATCTGAGGCCCATTTGACCGCAAAAATCTCAGGGGCTTTGAATACTGTTTTTGTTTTTGTTTTATTTGGAAAAAACTTTCCTACGCGATAGGTGACTTGGTGGATATAGGGAAGAAGGACTATTACTGCGGGAGGATCGGTTTTTGGAAGTTTGGGTGGCCATGGATGAAGATGGCGATTGAGAGCAGATTATAGCACGGTAACCATTGTTTCTAAGAGCTTTCCGAATACGGTTTAATTCAGCATGGGTATTATTGTGTTGAGATATGGAAAAAGTCCCTTGTATAAGCGAATTGATAACGGAAAGTTCTTGTGTAGGATTATGGTGGGAATTGGCATGTAGATAGCGGTCAGTGTGAGTGGGTTTGCAATATACAGAATTATCAAGTATGCCACTGGGTTGACGAGAAAATTGTACATCCAAGAAAGAAATAGATCCGCTACTATCTCCATGGTGAAGTTAATGTCTGGATGTTGACTATTGAGATGGTTTAAAAAAACAATCGTTAGAAGAGTTTTGCCTCTGGTATGGTTTACACGTTGAGTAACGGGGCAAAACGTTAAGATCTTCGACCTCAATAATGACATGGTCCAATTCCGGAAGTCATATGTTAAATAATTAGAATGGCCGTGAAAGCCTTCAAAATCGATAGTATTATTGTTTAGTTAATAAGCTAAGGCTGACACCATATCACCACTACCTACTACGAGGCAACGAAATTTCAAACCTTCTATTAAATAAATGCCGGCGGCGTCTCACAGACTAGTGTCTTATGTCCTACACTGTACATTCTCTACAAGGCAGTTCTGCAGGCATCTGTGCAGACTATACAGCTGTTCTTGTCTATGCTAACTCCCTAGAAGTAGCAACCCACAGATGACAATTACATTTATGTACTATCTCTAAATTGATGCAAAATGGAAAATGTATGTAAACGAAAGCAAATCCGACCACGTTACGTTCACATTAAGCAAACGACAGTTCAACCATTATCTTGACTAATATACCAGTGATCAAATCGATATATAGTTTCATATTTAGGGGTGCATACAGACAAAGAGCTTAGACGGAAAAATTATATCATGAAAAAAGAATTGGACAACAAAATAAAGAAAATGTACTGACTGACTGTATCTACTAGAAAACAACCATCAATAAGCCCCATATCAATTATGAGGACGTTCCAGTTTTCAGAAACATTCCGCTTAGTAGTAGACGAACCGCGGTTTTCCTCCAACAGAACCTTGCACGAAGACCTAAAGATCCCATATATCAAAGAAGTAATTGCTCATTATGCTGACGACAAACATAAAAATTGACTGCGTCCCAACCAAACGAATTGGTCTAACCCATTCTTGACGAAGCATTCCACAGAAACCTAAAGCGAAAGTGGCTAAGTGACATAGTAAAACAGTGACAAATTAATTAAGGGTTATCAACAATCAATTGGCATTGTATGTTTTATTTATTCTAAAGCTAATATAATTCGGTATGATGCTCTTCATGCCATAATTATAGGCAAACAATTAGCTTATAGAAATTTCCTGTAATTAAGTTTCATTTACGGATTGCTACTACCAAGCGAAATAAAAAAAAATTGTAAAGGGGTTTACTCAAAACTTCCCACGCAAGTCAACGTTGTGACACTAAACAATTTTAGAAATCAAAAAAGTAAAAATCTCTTCACGTTCCTAACAATACTGAAACAATAAAAGAAACACTTGGTAATGCGAATTACATACATTTTCAAATAAAAAAACATTACCGGCAGTGAAATTTGAACTTCAACACCTGCGAACGAGCATGCACATGCGATTTCAATGATCTGCGGTAGCCCGCAAGTAGACACGTCCACCGACTCCCATCGATGATATGCAGCTGCCTTAAATACAACTCACCTATTCCTGGCCCTTTTTGTACTTTTTACAACATTTACCCTGTATCTGTTGCCATTTTCGTCAAGAGTAAATCTTGATCTATGTGGAAATTATCAAAAAAACATTTTTGAAGGTACTCACCCTGTATATGCAGTATGTCTGCTTAAGTTCGCACCATATGGAAACATTTTTTATTATTAATTTTACGAAAAAAATTTATTCTTTATAAAAAGTTCTCCATGGTCCAAAACTTAAAATTCAATCATCAGATATCAATTTTTTTAAGCCGTATACGAGGAATGTCAAAAATATGAATTCTGCTCGAGAGTAAAGTACCTTTATTTGTGACAATATCGAAAACTGTTATTAATAAAAGTTGATTAGAATCGAAAACTACGTTCAAATATCCAATTACACCTATCTACGATGAAAATCAGGTTTTGTTATTTTTCACATTTTTTTTAAGTTGTTTCATATGGAAAACTTTATTTTTGACAATATCGGACACTTTTTTCAGTTATCTCTTTATTCGTTAAAACTTTGATAACCTTTATCTCGTAACCTCTATGTTGCATTATTTTGATGATTTCCATATGAAAACTTACAAAAAATGTGAAAAATAACAAAACCTGATTTTCATCGTAGATAGGTGTAATTGGATATTTGAACGTAGTTTTAGATTCTAATCAACTTTTTTTAATAACAATTTTCGATATTGTCACAAATAAAGGTACTTTACTCTTGAGCAGAATTCATATTTTTTGACATTCCTCGTATACGGCTAAAAAAATTGATATCTGATGATTGCATTTTAAGTTTTGGACTATGCAAAACTTTGTATAAAGAATAACTTTTTTTCGTAAAATTAATAATAAAAAAGTTTTCCATATGGTGCGAACTTCAGCAGACACACTGTATTATATCCAAATTTTCTCGGTTTCATCCCAGAAAGACACAAATCTGCATGCAAAATATCGTCTTCTTCCAACAAATAGTTTTTGAGTTACACCGGCAACAGGTAGACCGACAGACATGAAGAAATCTTGGAAGGTGTTTTTTCGCGATTGCAATACTTCCTTCCTATTTTAGACAATTTTTATTCTTGGATTAATGTAACGTAAAGATCTGACAACCTTGCTGTTTATTTAGATACAGTTACTTTAAATAGACGAATTACGTACATTCTGAATCACTTCCAGTGGTTCTGAACCCGGCACTATACCAACAATAATGACAGCAATGCAAGTACAGACGTCTGTCGTTCTAACCGAGATCAGAACCATCGGAAGTGGTCCAGAATATACACATTTTATCTACTTCTCCCATCTTCTTTTAGAAGTGAGTTAATACAATCTTCTTGAGAAATCTAAGAATAAGTATAGCTGCACTGATTTTTATTTTTAATTTTATCGTGTAAGTTGTGGTTCAATACTATTTAATATTTTTATTCGCGATCAGATGATAATAAATAAATAGCACTTATTACTTTAATAAAGTTTCCAACCACAGGAGCATCTCACAAACATTATAATACCAACCATGCTGAACACCATTATTAAAAATACTTTGCAAACTCATTAATCTACATGTTTCTCTATTTTTTTATTGGATTTTAATACTTCTATTTTCAATTCATGAAAGGTACTAAC
>CALNHX010012820.1:0-22177 GCA_940337035.1 Agriotes lineatus
AGATGTCAATTTATTGTAATATTGAATAATAATTCTGACATTATAATTTGGGGTTGACTCCAGTCAACTATATTTGCCGCTGTAGCGCGTCAGGTTTTACTTGATTTGTTTTGTTAATTGCTATTTCTGGGCCTTATGAACCTTTTGTAATTAAATTACGATTAATAAGCGTGACACTATTTGGTGAAAACAAATTTTACTTACTGTTTCTGTTGTTTATCTATACTTACTACTCTTCATGAATAAATAAATTCAAGGATAACAATTATACAGGGTGTCCCAAAAAAAAATGGGACACCGATTTGGCATATATTCCTTAGGTTATAATAATCCGATTAAACCTAATACACTTTAGTACAAAGTCCCTTCAGTAAGAAGGTATAGGGACTTGGAAGTTCAAATCTATATATTTTTTTATATTAGTTTCCACATAAGTTATCACTAAAGTTGAGCTTTTTGTCACGATTATGTATTTAGTTGCCGAGGCCCGAAGGGCCAAAGCAAATAAACCACACAAGGATTGTTTTTTAAAATCGAGAAATCGCGAAGTTACAACATTTTAACCAACTTTTATAGGTTACGTTCACGTCGATTGACGTTTACCTATCGCCCAGCCGCCTACAAAAAGTTGTAAAACAATGGATTACTTTACTGCCGATTTCTCGTATTTTATTTGACGATTTCAACGTTCTTCACTGCCAACTATAAAAAAAAATGTTCGAATATGAAGAAATGTCGAATTTAATATTGGCTAGATTTTGTAATGATATTAGAAAAATAGCACGCTGAATATGTTATAAAAGTGATTTTTCCATGTTCGTGATAAATTAATCCACTCCCTTTGCATCACTCGCTAGTGAATTAAACGTTGAAAAACTTTCACTTTTCTTAACTTGTAGAACAATCTATTATTAAATACGCTTAACATGAGGCTGAATGACAAAAATATGTAACTTACCTAAGTATACAGGGTAAAGCATTGGATTTCTTAAGTGTTTGACAGCAAATTTCTATTTAGATTTTGTAGAAGAACGATCCAATTGGCGCAACTTGAACATTTTTTGTTGGCTCTGTTTGAAAATACTTTTTTTACCCATTTATACGAAAGTGACATTTTCTGTTGCCTGTTAGGGGTATAGGAAAAATAAATATACTTTTGGGTCCCTGGTTGGTTTCCAATGGCAGTGGGAAGCAATAACATTGACTGCCGTTGCCATTAGAGACGGGAGACAATGTGATTATTATTAATAATAAATCAACTAGCCTCCTGGTTTTCATATTTAAATATTTTTGAATGCAGCTGATTACAAGAGATAGTCTCATCATAAAATGTAAAAGTGTTGTATGTATAACTCTGGACTAAAACGTAATTTCATCCCTTGCATGATTACAATAAATTGATTAGGTACTGTTCTCGCAAACTCTGAAGAACTAAACTACATCGGCGAGAGGGAATGATACATTTTCCTCCCTAGTAATACCAATAGTTATTAAAAATGTATTAGGTAACTTCTGCAATTATAAAACAAAATATCAATTTCGTGTTGATCAGGGACGATTGAAAGTTGACAGATGACTGATAAACCTAGTTGAAAACGGCTGATTGAAATAATTTGCTTAAGTACGTAACAATGAAGCCATTTTTACATTCAAGTGACCTTTATACTTTCAATGTATATTTTGTACTAATCAAAAAAGTACATTCAGGCCGGTGCCCCCGCCTTTCGGCATTACACCTGCTTTGGCTCGAATTTACATAACTGCGTATTAAACTAAACTAAACTTAAACAATTTCACTTTAAACAACACTTAAATTTAAATTGCCCTACTCTAATGATCTCTGCCCTAGCCTAAACTTTGATGTAACTCAGGCGGCACTCACTACACACGCACCACTCGCAGCCGTTGCACCCTGGAGGCGAACTCGACCAGGGTCTTCCACCAGAGGGGGTCCCTCGAAAGTGTCCTGACCTCCTCCATGTCCGTGGGCCACCTCAGTCCCTGTGTTGCAAGCCGCGCATCTGCCAGTCCCCGGTGGTGATCCTTCAGTGGGCAGCGGAGAATGACGTGGTCGGCCGTGTCTTCTTCGCCGCAGGCGCAGGCCGGATTTTGCTGCCTTCCAATCCTGTGGAGATACGCCCCGAAAGCACCATGTACGGTAACCAGCTGGGTGGTGTGGTGGTCGAGCCTGCCAACCACCTCGCGACGAACCGAGACCGTCGGGATGAAGCGCTCCACAGGTCTTCCCGTGATGGCATTACTCCATCGCTCCTCCCACTGCTCCGTCTTCCGCGTGGCGAGCATTCTTTTGCAGTAGGCACGGCTTACCACGTCAAAAGTCGGGGGATCATTGCTTGCCGCTGCCTCTTTGGCGAGTGCGTCTGCGCGCTCGTTTCCTTCGGTCCCGGCGTGGGTCTTCACCCAATGGAGCTTGATGGATATGGTCGTCGCTAATCCGCGCAGCAGCTCGTGGAACTCCACCTGCAGCTCCGTTGGCTTCCGCATGTGTCGTAGCGCCATGAGGGCCGACCTGCTGTCTGTCACAAGCGAGACCTCGGGGAAGGCAAAGACATTCTCTTGGATGAAGCGCAGCGCCGCTCGAAGGCCCACCAGCTCGCATTGGAACACCGAGCTCCAGTCCGCGAGCTTCATTCTGACCTGGTGAATTTCCACGGCATCCCGGAAGATGACAAATGCCTCGCCCGCGGCTCCATTCTCCTGTCTCGAGCCGTCCGTGTAGCATTTAATTCTGTAGGTATCCTCGTCTGACAGAGAGAAGGTGGGGGCGAATACCTCGGCAGGGTGTACTCTCGTGGTCATGTCGACGGTGCCCTCGATGTCCCTCCCCTCGATGCCAAGCTGTTGTAGGTGGGCGGGGTCCTTCCTTACGATGGTCGCCCTTTTCTGGGTGAGCTCCTGGAGAGTGAGGTCGATGGGAGGAACGTTGCTGAGGACCAAGGCCGCCTCGGTCGACACCGTGGAGTAAGCGGCCGCGGCTTTCACGACAAGGATCCTCTGCGCGCTGAGGAGTTGCTTCCGTTGCCGGACCTTACAGCCCTCGGCCCAGACTGGTGCCGCATACAAAACGGCAGGCTGCACCGCTCCTTTGTAGATCCTGGCAAGGGCGTCTTCCTTGAAGCCCCAGGTCAACCTCGCCGCCGCCCCGATCTTGTGGGCTATCTCCTTGACCTTGTTGCAAGCCCTCTCTATGTGCTGATGCCACGAGAGGAGAAGTCCAGCACAACCCCGAGGTACCGGATGGTGTCCCGGCAGTACACTCGCTCCTCGCCGAGCATGAAGGTCGGACGTTGCTGCCGCGGCGTCTTCCCGAAAAACAGGGCGTCAGTCTTGGCCGCGTTGAATGCTAGTTTGCTGTCCTCGGCCCACTTCCGCAGCGTCTCGAGTGCCTGGTTGACACGAGCCTTGAGCGTCATGTATTGACGCGCGCTGGTGACGAGCAGAGTGTCGTCCGCGTACCCAAACACTGAACATCCCTCCGGAAGGTGTTCGCGAAAAATGCTCTCGTACACTAACTTCCAGAAGGTGGGCCCAGAGCACGAGCCTTGTGGACATCCCCGTACCACGTCTTTCGTCACCATACAGTCTGGCAAGTACACCTGCGCGACGCGGCCCGAGAAGTAGTCCCTGACCAGTCTCAGCCAGTTCCCCGGAAAGTCACGCCGTTCCAACTCCCACAGGATCTTGGGCCACCACGCATTATCGAAGGCACCAGCAATGTCCAGCGAGACAACCCCGCAATAGTCACCACGGGCCCGATGACCCTTAATCACACTCACAACGGCCTCCACGCCGTCTATGGTAGACCTACCCGCCGCAAAGCCAAACTGTCTGTTGCTGAAACCGCCACTCCGCCAAACCGCGTGCTCGACCCGAGTCGCGACGATCTTGTCCAGCACTTTCCCAAGGACCGGCAGGAGGCTGATGGGCCTGAAGCTGCGCGGGTTTGTCGGGTCGCCCGCATGGGGTTTCGGTATGAACCTGACGGTCTGCCTCTTCCAACACCGTGGGAACGTCCCGTACTCGAGGCACTTGTTGAACAGCACTACAAAAGCGGCCGGCCGTGTCTCGAACGCGCACTGAGCCGCGTCCGCGGTTACTCCGTCGTGGCCAGGTGCCTTCGCAGGAGACATCCTGGCCAAGGCACGCCGGATCTCGTCTTCCTGGATGGGTGGGTCGTCTCCTCCTCCTTCGGCTGCATCTCACGACCGCCGGATTGCGCTCTGCACCGCGTTGTCCTGGTCTGGGCTGTCCCTCGGAAAGGACTCCTCCAGGAGGTAGGCCGCCGTTTCTCTGGCGCCGGTGGTCCTTGTTCCGTCCCGCCTGCGGATCTCAGTATTGACCTCAGAGCCCTTGCGCCCCCGGAGGTCGCGGTACGCCGTGCCCCAAGGGTTCGCCTCGCTGTTTCTGCCACAGAACTCCTTCCACCTCTCGCTCCGCGTCCGCACGATGAGGTCCTTGTATGTCCGGCGCGCCTCCCAGAACTCCTGTCTACGGGCCTGGCGTAATGGGGAGTCGGCTCGCTGGAAGCGCCGACGCAGTCTTCGTGCTTCTGCTCTAGCCGCCGTCAGGGCAGGCGTCCACCACGGGACGCTTTTGCTGAAGGTCTTTCTCTTCGGCATGGAGGCGGCGCATGCCTCCACCACCGCTTCGTTCAGGGACTCGGCCGCTTCCTCCACTGTCTCGAATGTTCGCGCCGCTGCTGTTCGGTCCACTACAGTGTCCAGTCCCCTGGAGAATGCGTCCCGAAACTTCGTCCAATCGGCCTTCTTACTGCAGAAGAGCCGGTGACTGGGGGTACGGGGGCCATCCGTCGCCCAGGTGAGTCCCCAGGTGATCAACCTGTGATCGGAGAGGGTTTCTTCTTCCTCCGCTACTCGCCAGCCCGAGACTCTCCCGAACATGCGGAGGTCGGTCGCTGTAATGTCGATGTAGCTGCAGCCTCTGTGCCCCGCGAATGTTGGTGGGCCGTCCGTGTTGAGGACAGTGAGGGCTCTCCGCTCCATCAGCTCTGCGACCTCTCTTCCCCTCTGATCCTCCACAGCCGCGCCCCAGAGCGGCGACTTGGCGTTGAAGTCCCCTCCCAGGATGATGCCTCTCGTTGTCGGGATCTTGCGCAGAGCCGCTTCTAACTTTTGGAGCAGTTCGACCTCCTGGTATTGTTCGTTGTTGTCCGGAGGTAGATACACCGACACCACGTAAAAGGCCCCGGTGGGGGCTGTCACCTCGACAACAGTAACAAGCTCGCACGAAGCGTCCGTAAGCAGCATGGCCGCAAACTTGCTGTTGGCGATCACTACCGCACTTCGCGGGCGCATCACTCGGCGGGCGAATGTCTTGAGCGCGCCCGGGAATCCGACCACGAGTTCGCCTCGCGTGTTCGGTTCTTGGACCAGCAAGATGTCAATGCCAAGGTCCGTCATAGTCTTAATCATGTTGTTTGTAGCGGATCTTCCATTCCCTAAATTGATCTGTCCGCACACAATATTGCCCGCATTGGAAAAAGGCGCGTTAGTCCCCATTGTAGTCGATGCTATTGACAATGGAGCGCTTGATCCGCAACATACTGGGACACCTTTATACTATGTGTTCAAAAAGAAATTACATAAGGGTTGAACATGGCAATTTTTAGAATTTTCAATCGCGATATCAGCAGCAACAGTGATTATGTTAATGAATTCTAAAGCCTGCTGTTGCCAATACTTTTATATTCCATGGCCAACCCTTAAGTAATTCCTTTTTGAACACACCGAATAAGAAAATTACTGTGAACGCTCGACAATTAAATTGCTCAGGTTGCTTTCATATTTTTACTTCAAATTTAAAAATGTTATTAACATCTTTAATAATACCTATTGAGTTTAAGTTTAGGGAAATAAAATATCAAATTACGTAAATTGGGTCACTATACACTGTTCTTTTAAAAATCTAAATGGAATTTTGTGTAAAATCATTAAGAAGACAATATTTGAATGTCTCGTAATTAGCAAGGGTTTTTTAAATAATAATCGAAGCTAACATACTGCAGCCAGTATAAAAAGCAGCATATGAGCAAGAATGCGGTGAACTTATGCGGCGGCGTTTTAAAATTACCATACGCCATAATGCATTTTTGAGTTAACTAGACATGGGATTTTGCAATTAAGTACATTTTATATGTGTTTTCCGTTGTTTAAATGTTGTTATCGGATTTTGTCCGTTTAATTCAATTCCTCACTCAAAAACATAATTTTCTGGACCTAACGTCTGTTACACTTGCACGGATCGTTTAAAGCAAGCAAATTGAAATGAATAAATAATCATTATGAACCAATATTGTCTAATGAATCTATTTAAAATTATTATTTTACCGTAGGTATTGTAATCTGTAATGTACTTACCGCAAATATTCTTATAGCGTCTTACACTTAGAATACAGATTGTCATTATTACAAGCTACAGATACACGCACTAATGTTCGTGGACGCGTCATACAAAATGCAGAAGTTGCTGTTATTCGACTCTTTAGAGGAAATAATAAATTATATTGCTCGGGGAATACCCTGCTATTTGCTTAATATGTAACCTAATAAGAACTTATCGTTCTTATGCGTTCTGGAGATCTAGCACCTTATCGAGGTCAGTAATTCTGTAATTGAAATACCACAAAGTAATTCAATTACCTCGAGTAATTTCAATTACCACAAGTAATTCAAATACCTATAAAGTAATTTAAATATTTTAGAGTCATTTAATTACACGAAAGTAATTGAGTAATTGAATGCAGTAATTCATTACTTTTAAAAAGGAATTTTCAAGTACTTTCTAACAAAGATGGCAATTCCCAATTACAATTACCGCATTTTGAAAAGTAATTCAATTCCAAGGAAAATACACAAAAAGAAATTTAATTAGTAATTTAATTAAAAAGTAATTAATTACTGCCCAACTCTGATACACGTTTTAATTAAAACTCTATACTCGTGCAATAATTTACCACTTTAATTGTTAGATTGTGCTCTGTAAATACTTCGATTTTTTTTAATAGGAAAGATTTGCTCCTAATTGCGAGGGAGTACGTGATCATCTCACCATTTAAAAAAAAATTATCAAATTCCATGTGGCTCACATAATATTATTATTATTATTAGATAAGATACAGAGCAGAGAGTAAATCTATCATAGCTCAAAGATGAATACAAGGTGTGTGATTGAAAACATATACAGAATTAACTAAATTTATACAGTGACAAAATAAAATAAAATAAAATTGATATTAAGTAGGTACTGAATAATTTCGTCAACAAACGACTTGAACTTGTTGACATCATTGGCAGCAACTACTTCATCGGGTAAGGAATTCCAAGAGTAAAACACTCTGTTTGTAAGGAAGAATTTCCGCTGGGTTGTTATAAAGGGCTCCTTCCTCCTTTCTATGCTTAACTTGATATTTAAATTATTTTTAACATTTCTAATGGTAATTTTTCTAAACATTTTTATTCTGTACTTGAGCACTGTTAAACGATTTTGGTTTCGCCGGAATTATAATATCAATAACTTTTAGAGTATATTGCATAATATAATATAATAACGATAATATAATTTCCAGTGTATGCAATTACTCTCTAAATATCAAAATGGCGATCTGTGGGTTTTCTTCACCCGAAGTTTAATATTGAGACCCCGAGGCAGTAACGAACGACTGGTTAATAAACAATGTAGTAAATAATTGGGAGTGGTTCTTCAGGGCAGCAATTCAAACTCTTTTATTCAAGACAATATTTCGGAAAGCTTTCTTCGTTGTCAATGTAAAACAAAGTAAGGTTAGTACTTCATAATTGGCAAAAAATAACATAAACAGGCATATCCTGTTTGGCACATCAGTTAAAGGTTGAGAAATAACACTTAAAGTAGTTCGACTATACCGCAGTTAATGGATTCATCAATTACAAAAACATTAAAAGATTTTCCAAATCTATTGAGAAAACGTCCGTTTTTAATAACAAATTCTCGTGCCTGGTCACTTTGTGCTGTCAAGCCCTGAACTATACTCCATTTACTTGACATCTGCTAAATTAAAAAAAAAATCTTGGCTATACCTAAAAAATAATGTGTTATTTTAGACTGTACAGTAACTTAATTGTTAAAATGTGAAAAATAGCAGTGGTGCCAACATAATGTCAGGTTCACAGTGCAGATGTCAAGTAAATGGACTATAGGTACTATTTTTCCGTTTTAAGATACGTTTTTACGTCTCTTTTCGTTTACAGAATTTCCTTTCGACGATTTATCAGGTTTTTTATCCGTTTTTACAATAACTTTTTTCTTTTTATTTTGCTTAACTGTCTTTTCAGGGCGTTTCGATATTTCGGACAGCTTTATCAATTAACTGTAATTTAATCGGACTACTTACTTTAAGTATTAATTGTTAACCTTTAACCTGATGTACCAAAGAAGATATGTCTGTATTAGGTGAAATTATATTGGTAAACTTTTTGATAAAGATATCTTATGTCGGCTCTTTATTTCTTGTTATTTAGCATTTCTTTTAAGAATAGCAATTGTCGTTACAACACCGGAAAGTAGTGTTTTGCAGGTCGAACCAAGGAGATTCCTGGGCTCGCCTGCGGCTCACCCTGGAAGCTTGAGGAGACCTGCAAAACACTACTGCATACTCACTTGTGCTGTCTCAGTTTAATTATTGTGATGTCGTTTATGGACCTTGTATCGATAATGTCACCAGTAGAAGAATTCAAATGGTTCAGAACTCTGCGACTTATTCATGGCATTAAACGTCGGGAACATATAACATACAAAATTAAAGAGACCAATTGGCTCAACATGAATAAGCGTCGAATTCTGCATTGCTTAGTATTTTTTCATAAAATAATTCCTCCTTACCTATACTTCAACATCAAATTTCGTACGGATATTCATAATTTGAATTTGAGACATAGGGGATTAATAGATTGTTGCATACATCGCTCTGAGTTATTTAAACGTTCTTTCTCTTATAATGTGTCGAAGCTTTATAATTCCATTCCGCCTTCACTGAAAATTCTTCCTTTGACTACTTTTAAAGTTCAAATTGGAAATATGCTATTTAATAATGGTATATAATTTTAGAAACTCTTTTATTAACGGGTGCAACTTAATAACATTGTTACTTTTTATAATTGTGAGTGATTGGGCATCGTATATTGTATATTGTATATTCTAGGTCAGTGGTCGCCAACCTCTTCAATGTGTTGAGCTACTTGTTAATTTTGGAATAAACAGCGAGCTACCCACACGGAAGCCACGTAACGCAACGTAAATGAAATAATCCACAGTTAATTTATCATTATATGTATTTATTTTACTATTTATTTAACTGGTAATACATAATACATAGGTACTAATAATAACTACATTCCTACCTACCAAGCGAAGTTGTTTGAAAAATAAACACAAACTTTTATCCAGCCACAACGGCATGTCACGTAAGATTTAAAAATAGTTAATAATAACAACAAAAAAGTAACGCACTATCATGAACATAAACATTGAAAAATAAAAAAGCACGTTCAATGAGAAGGCTGACACTCAGACTCTTCGATAATTTTTTTAATGTTTGCAGTATAATTTGATACAGCCATTCGAATACAATTATCCAAATGTTCATCTGTAAGTCGATTGCGATATTTGTTCTTAATAAACTTCATATTGGAAAAAGAAGATTCACACAAATAGGTTGAACTGAATAATGCTTTCACTTTCAAGGCAACACGGCATAGAACTGAATATTTGTCTTTACTTACAATAGGCCAGATACATTTGGTACTTGAGACTAACGATTTTAAGGCTAAATCATTTTGAAAATCAATTACTTCCATTTCTGTTGCAGCGATGTCTTCGCCAAAGTTCTGCATAACACAAGTTGCAAACTGTTGGATATCAATTTCCATAAAGGGTGAAACAACAAACTGCGCTACTAAAGCCATTTCGTTGAAATCCTTAAAACGATTTTTGAAGTTATTCTTCAGGGTAGAAACTATTTCTACATGATATTTGCTGTCATAGGGTTCTAATGGATTTTGAGATATTTTTTCTGAAAGAATAGAAAAATGCTTGGCATCGCTGTTAATTAGGTTTTGTTCCCAAAACTCCAGCTTTTTGATAAATGCTTTTATATCAGAAATCATTTCTGCTAGTTCTTTGTCTCTCCCCTGAAGCTGCAAATTAAGTTCGTTTAATTTCTCGGTAATGTCCACGAGAAAACCAAAATCTCTAAGCCAGATTGAATTTTCTAGTTCCGGAGTCGGTTCATCGCGTTTTTTGAAAAATTGAACTATGCCAGATAGGACATCATTAAAACGTTTCATCACCCGTCCTCTACTTAACCATCGGACTTCAGAGTGAAGGAGTAGGTCCCCGTATTGACAGTCAACTTCATCGGCCAAGGTTTTGAATAATCTTCTTTGTAACGCTTGAGCTCTAATCTTGTTCACAATTTTTACCACCAGTTTCATAACGTTGTTTAGTTTCAGGAAATTTCCACATAATGCTTCCTGATGGATAATGCAGTGGTAAGAGAGAAATTGCGGAAAAGTTTCATCTTTACGACATAACGCCACCAGACCCTTATCAAAACCCACCATAGCTGGAGCGCCATCGGTTGTCAAGCCTACCATTTTCGATATTGGAATTTTCTCGGAAGAAATAATATTTTTTAAATGAGAAAACAACTCCTGTCCAGTAGTGTGTCCTTTCAGTGGAATAAACTTCAAAAGATCTTCTTTAATCGTAAAATCACTAAAAACCATCCTGACAAACACGGCCATCTGGACAGTGTCAACGACATCTGTTGATTCATCCAGTTGAAGTGAAAAATAAACACAGTTATCTAAGTCAGTTCTTAACTGTAAAAAAATATCATTGCTCATTACTTCTACACGTCTCATCACTGTATTAGCAGAAAGTTGCATAGATTTTATAGCTGAAACTATCTCGTCTTTGTTTCTAAAGTTGGCAAATAACGAGTCAGCAGCTTCTAAAAACGCCTGTTTTATCATTTCCCCGTCTTCATAAGGTTTCTTTTTTTGTGCAATTATCTGGGACACACGGTAAGATGCTTCAGTTGCAGCCTTATTTTTGTCGATTGTTCTTAAAAATATTGATTGTTGTCCAATTAACTGCTTTTTTAACTGTTTCAGTTTCTCCTTTCTGGCGGCAGAATGTAGTGGGAATGATTTTTCAAAATTAGAATGTACAGTTTTATGATGTCTCTCAATATTTCCTTTTTTAGCAACGGAGACCGAAGTATTACATAACAAACACATTTTTATCTTTAACTTCTGTAAAAAAGTATTGTTCTTCCCATTCCGAATGAAAGTGGTATGTCTTTACCTTCTTACAACTGCTTGCCATAATATTATTTTTTGTTGTTCACTACTAACCCAACCGCTGGACGTTGGTTACGCGTTCAGTTTTAAACTAAGCGCAATGTCGCCGCGCCGTGCGTATTTATCCCGTTCAAAGCAATTCAGATCGTTCTCGAACACTAACGCACTGGTCCGGCTGGTCGGTTCTAGCCGATTCTAGCCGATTCTAGCTTGATGGCGTCAGCGGCAGATCGCTCGCCGCAACGTTGCCGCTGTTTATGTTTAATATTATGACAATTAGATTTTTTTGTGGAATTTTAGGAAGCTTCTCTGATTTTGTATTTTTTAAATTAAAATTGTTGTGAGAGCTACCAGAATTGCCCCCGCGAGCTACCGGTAGCTCGCGATCGACAGGTTGGCGACCACTGTTCTAGGTTATATATTATAGATTGGATATGGCATATGGTATATACTATATTGTGTTTTGTACATTGTAGATTGCATTATGTGTATTTTTGTGTATTTTGAGAATTTTTGAGTATTTTTAATGTATTTGGTTTCAGTTATGTTGCTATGTGGTAAGTAAGAGCAGGGGTCTCTTCTGCAGAGGTCATCTGATTGCCATCTAATTTCCTATAAATTATTTATAATGCATTTCATAAAAAATACTATTGTTTAACTTTTTGGAAATAAACTTTATTATTATTATTATACTTTCAAACTTACGAATTCACTTTCGACAACTCAAAAGAATTATGACATTAGTATCTATTATTTGACTTATTCAAACAACACAAACTTGTTTCCATAGTAACCAAGGCATCAGGAATCGGCAAATAGCTATTACCGATCCCTGATGCCCGTTTCCCTATCTTGACCGGCAAAACGTTACTTTCTGGCGAAAAAGTTCTCCAGAAACTGCATATTTTCTGGTCGGTCGTAAAAAAACTGTTTTACAGGCAATTCGAGCAAAATATTAGTTATTAATTGTATAGATACACAGGTACCATTCCAAAACAGTTTACACTTTCTTTTCAATCTGAAATAATAGTTCACTTGCTACTGAAATATGTAACATATAAAAAAATTCTTGCTATTTTAAAACTACGTAGTTTCTAAGCTATCTGGTGCTCTGAACAAACCAATTTAATCCAGAATTTTATTATTTTTTTCAACGAAAATGCCATGCCAAATTTGATGAAGATAGAGATCCAATCCTTATTAGGCTAGGAACATCTGCTACAATTAACTAATATTTTATGTATCTCAACAAATCATCTCTATGAATCTACATATCTGCTTAATAAAATTAAAATCTTACCCAAGTAGTACTTTGCAAATCACCTATTATTACTTCCATACAATATATAGTTTATTGGTGTCAGTTGCAATATGTTCATAAATTTCTTGTAGGCAATATCTATACCGGTAGTTTTTGTAGCATCAATAACTTTATTCTAGCTAGGCTATATCGAGACTGAAGAATGTCGGCATCTATTAATGATGTATTCAATAAAGACTCCCATATTGACTTTAATAACACATATATATCATTACTTTCTCACTTGTTCCTTTTTCCCAGCTATAGAATATGAGTATAGGATGTACCTTTGATCTTTGTATCAGTCAAAATTATTAGTATTGCCAATGCACAGGCCTTACCACATTTATCTGCACCAAATTTGGCTGCGTGATGTCAACCTCAAAACATACATATCGACCTGGTACCATTATAAGGTCAACGATTTGCCCATATCCTTTGACCAGGTATAATTTCAGTTTACATGACTGCACTGGGTGGGTTTTCTCTTTGGAACTACGTACGATATAATGCTGCTTCATATATAACATGTGCCAAGTCGGAATGTTCCCACGAATACCATGGATATTTAATGTCACCACATAATCAATTAGGTAGTAATTAATTTATTAGCCTAAAACAGAAATACCTATAAATAAAAAAGCAGTGATTAGCAAACAAATATCTTTTCAGCGTAGTCTGAGATGCGTAAGGTGCTCGACGTACCCGTGCTGAGCGACCCCCAGCTCGAACATAAATAACACTATTAAAGGTGAGGTTTAACAGCAGGCGTCCTCTTGACCCCTGCGGCGAGAATTACTGCTCGAATGAATAACTATATACTTTATTACATACTAATAACATGCCCACGTTAGCCGGTGACTCTCCAACGAGCTCGCTAATCGAACCCTCACCGTCTAAACAGTGCCCTTTCGCTGCAGATGTGTAAATTTTCAATCACCTTATTGGACATTACATATATTTTTATGTGGTTTATTATTGGTTTTATGGAGTACGCTGTAAACCGATAATTAAATATATTTTTCCTGGGCACGGATTTTGTCACCTGGAGTTATTGGTGAAATTGTATCAGGAATTTTAAACTAGTTCGGACCAGATTTGTAAAATATTTAGTATACATATCAGGACAGCGATGAAGCATCATACAACAGCCCTGAAATTTAATTTTGCATGTTTATCAGCCGCTTGCAAATAAGTATTCTTCACAGCTAAAGAACTTAGTATCAACATTAGCAATAAGGTATTACATACCTGTAACGTGTAATTTTTATTTAATAACCAAAAACCTATGTATTCAGCTATATTTACTAGAAGGATTCCTCGTTTTTCGGGCTATAGGTAGGCGAATCAGCAACTCAGTTTTATGTAGATACAATCAGTACATTTTTATCAATAACAGAAGAAACTTACCTTAAAAACTCATATGGATTTTTTTTAGAAATTGTAATAATGTGAGTGTTTCTTTTAATTTATATCATTATTACTAAGTAAGGTTTATATGAGTCGAACAGAATTACGTCTTCTGTTATGCATCTACAGATGCTAACCACGTTTTTTTTTATTTTAGTACTCAGCCAATAGCCGTTAGGCCAATTATAGGCGTCGCTGTACATTTTATGGGAAATTCCAACCCCACTAACGACTGTCATAATGTTATTATGATATCCGGGACCAACTATTTTCGTGGCAGCCGTACCATGAGGCGCCGAGAGAAGCAGCCATGGAACTCTCATCCAAGTTCTGACTAGAACGAGCGTTGCTTAACTCTGCTGATCGAACGTGGACGCTTGTTCAAGCTACACCACCCGGGACCTGTTTTGATGAAATTATAGAGGTATTGTGTTAATTTAATTCTTTAATTCTTTTTTTTCTTTACTTTAACCTTGATTGTAAAATTAGATTAGCAATATTTGCTATTAAAAAGATAACAAACACTGCGAAAAATAATATGGTAACTATTAAATCCATTGTGTGATGTTTCCTTGACGAAAGTGAGTGCCTGATATCAAATTTTGGAATTTTATTTAACCTTCGGCATTTAATATTTGAGAAAGAATTCAAGGAAACTGTATAGTTCGTACAAATATCTACAGAATTCCAGAAATTGTTTGGGGTTATCCTTAGTCAGTTTGTGTGGAAAATTAACCATCAGTCGAGTTCAAAATACGTAGAGGTACGCCAAATGTGTGCTGTGTCCTCTTGCTATTTAACGTGTATTCTGAAAATCTATTCAGGAAAGCATCCAATTATGCAAAGGGTAGAATTGTTATAAATGGCTAAATTGTTAATAACCTCAGATATGCAGACAATACGGTTCTACTCAGTTAATCCAACAATATAAGCAGACCCAATCTTCCTAAATTTCTTAGATATGCAGATGATACAATCCTCCATCTCTATCAAAATACTAAAGTTTGCATATTCGGTCCTGTTACACGAAATGGCAAATATCGGCACCAAGAAGATTAAAGGTTAAAGGAGATCATGGCTGATGTAGAATATCATTACCTCGAAATTTAAGAGAGTAAAATGGAATCACATCAGTTGAACTGACCGGAATGATCGCCAATGTTCATTGAATATATGTCACAATCACAAGAAGAATAAGAATGAGAAGAAGATTAAACACTTCATTACAATATATCTTTTTCATACAAAATAAATACGTAAGGTCTTTGCTGGTGTTCGACAAGGAGGTATTTTTTCCCCAGTTCTATTCAACACATGAGATGAGCACTGAAAGATTTTGATAGAGAATTTGCGGTAAATTACAGGAAAATAAGTAATCTGCTTTGCTGATGATATAGCAGTCCACATGAAGTAAAAGATTTATTAAGGAGATTGAAACAGGAAAACAGCTTTATATATAATAAAACAGTACTTACGGCCAAAACAAATGTACGCCGCCCAGGGAAGCTAGAGTGTCGTTTGACTGATATTGAAAAGTTAAAATCCCCCTAAAAAGTGTCAAATCGGATGTTTTGATTACTCGGAAAGCTAACAACCCCAACGTTATGTTCCAAAAAAAGCACGGCTAGAATACAGTCGAGCTGGAGGGGTGAACCGGTACGCCAGGGAGTATCTAATTAAATACAAGGAGTTAGTTGCCGAGACTACCGCAAGGTTTTATCTCAATCCGCATTAACCCCATCATAACTTGAAACAGGGGATGATGTGGAACCAGTCCTCGACAACAGCAACTTACCTTGCTTGATTTTTATTGCATCTACTATCAGCCACTGTTACAATAAAAGTACACAGAAAAACAAGACGGTGACTTTACGAGTTATCTATTGAATAAAGCAAAAATCAAGTGATATGTCAACGTTAAAATTAGCCCTGAATTCTAGAAGACGTCATCGTAGTTACTAACTATCTAGCTATACTTATATCCAGCCAATGCCGGAGTGGTAAATATTATTAAACAACTAACAAGAGCAACTCCTTGAAGAGACTAATAATTTTGCAATAATACAGCGTACAGAACGACAATTAAAATACCTATATTTAGTTTAAAATAGGCGAAATATTCGTATATAAGCGCACTTCGCGACACAACATAAAACCATGCAATTATAAATAATTCTACCTGGGCTAATTACAGAACGTCCTGGTTGATTGTAGAATGTTACCTTTGTGGCGAAATGCACACGTAGAATAAGCGAAAAGACAGGAATAATCGCAAGTGCCGAGAGGATGCCTGGGCGTAGACGCAACAGAAAGCAGCTTACGGCTGTGGAAGTTCTCAGCCCGATGGAACAAATTGACAGACGGGTGGTATCTTATTCGATATAAAAGCGATACTTGGGGCCGGCGGTAAGACGATACAGTAGAAAATCACAGAACCCAAAAAATTTATATGCATAGCACAATTTAATATATTCGAATGAAATCAAATTGTCCTACGGCCGGTAATCTGAGCTTAGGCCCAGAAATCGGCCGATAGCCGAAGTATAACAGATAAGATAAGATTAAAAAATAACCGAATAACGTCTGCGGATTCAAAACCAACAGTACCAATAGAAAAAATGTAGTTAATAGCCAATCATGCTGAAAGCAATCAATCTCGCGTAATATGTTAACTGTGAAGTTACTTCGAACTTTGTATATTTGGGTTCGCTAATAAACAACAACGATATACATTTCTCATTATTCCCACTTTGTACATAATGCGATGAAGTAGCGTAAAACAATACCGAAGAAACGTATCACAACTACAATTATAAAAAGCGATTAAGTTGGACAGCACAAAGCTATTTTGTCATGGACCTATTTTGTCCGGGCTCTTCTAAGGGGGCTGTTTTGACGAGGCTCTTTTGGGTGGGGCTGTTTTGTCGGCGCACCAACTTATCAACATGCTGAAGCACTCTGAAACATGCCTACTTGCATTCTCGAAAATGTGAAGGCTAGTTGTGATATGTTTCTTCGGCATTGTTTTACGCTACTTTATCGCATTATCTTCAAAGTGGGAATGTTAAATGTATACCGTTGTTGTATATTTGGGGGTACGCCGACAAAACAGCCCCACCCAAAAGAGCCTCGTCAAAACAGCTCCTTAAGAATAGCCCGGACAAAATACCTCCATGACAAAATAGCTTCGTACCAAAATAGCTTTGTGCTGTCCAACTTAATCGCTTTTTCTAATTCTAGTTGTGATATGTTTCTTCGGTATTGTTTTACGCTACTTCATCGCATTATTTACAAAGTGGGAATAATTCGAAATGTATACCGTTGTTGTATATTTGGGGGTGCGCCGACCAAACAGCCTCACCCAAAAGAGCCCCGTCAAAAGAGCCCCGTTAGAATAGCCCGGACAAAATACCTCCATGACAAAATAGCTTCGTACCAAAATAGCTTTGTGCTGTCCAACTTAATCGCTTTTTCTAATTCTAGTTGTGATATGTTTCTTCGGTATTGTTTTACGCTACTTCATCGCATTATTTACAAAGTGGGAATAATTCGAAATGTATACCGTTGTTGTATATTTGGGGGTGCGCCGACCAAACAGCCTCACCCAAAAGAGCCCCGTCAAAAGAGCCCCGTTAGAATAGCCCGGACAAAATAGCTCCATGACAAAATAGCTTCGTACCAAAATAGCTTTGTGCTGTCCAACTTAATCGCTTTTTCTAATTCTAGTTGTGATATGTTTCTCGGTATTGTTTTATGCTTTACATATCCTCAAAGAAAATTATCTAACTGCGTCAAATCGCACGAAAGAGGTGGCCAGTTAAGAGATCCATTTTGTGGATCCATTTTGTGGATCTGTTAATTGGCCACCTCTATCGTGCGATTTGACGCAGTTAGATAATTTTCTTTGAGGATATGTAAAGTCGCATGTCTAAGTCGACAAACCGGAAACAATTGAGCACTTGGAAGCCAACATTCGACGCGTTATTGCCGAAATACAGCCTGATTTACTGCGAAGAGTGTGTGAAAATTGGACCTCCAGATTACGTCATGTACACGCCAGCCGCGACGGTCACATGCCCGAAATCATATTCAAACATAAATGCCATAAAATTATCTTTCAAATAAAGCCAATTTCATGAATATTAAAAACATTTTTCTGTGTTTTATTTCAATTTAAAGTTCTATCACTCTAAAAAAAAAACACCCTTTAGATTGCATGAGAGAAGTTCGACTCCCTAAAATTCTTAAAATCGTAATTCTTCTAGAAAACCCACTGCTTAGACGACCGTTGAAGATACGAGCTTAAGTCAGCAATTAGATGAAATAGTTGTCATCTTCTTCTTCCAGTGCCTATTCGTTTCGGATGTTTGCGATTATTTTGGCTATTCTCTAAATGTCATTTTTTGGCAGTGGTCTATTATGATATGTTTTATCGGACTTTTTCCACTATCTAGGGTGTATATCACACGACGTTTCGGGAGTTTTGATCTACTCCCGTCTTCAGGTGTCCCTAGTTAGTCTTGAGAAGGACTGATATTGTACGTCTTTATACGTACACTTGTGCCTACCCCAGGATTTGAACCTAGGACCCCTGATCACTCCGATTACTAGCCTGTCACCTTTACCACTAGTCCACCAGATCGGTTACATATTTTAGTTATAACTTATATACAGAAGGGGCCATAATTGTTAGGTTACTAGCACTAACAAATCGTCACACTGTTAACGAAAATCTCAGTTCATCTGTGTTTTATTTTTCATTCATTCATAAATTCTACAGTATAATGTTGATTTTCATACATTTCCTAGTACCATTTAGGAATTGCATACAATGCCTAGGAAATGCATACATTTTCTAGGAAATGTATGTATTAAAGAACCTTTCATTAATTATTTTACACATTTCCTAAATTGGCTCGGCATTATATACATTTCCTAGGAATTGTATACAATTCCTAGGTTTCATACACTTCCTGTAACAACATATAACAGCAATAAGATAATATGAACAACAAAATAGAATGCTTAAGTAAGAAAGAGATGGCCATACGATAAAATTATTTTAGTAGGCATGTTTAGTTGACTTATGTCATAATTAAAATAAGCGTCATGCCTACTCGAATGTTTACTACTATATTTATATCTTTCTTACTATAGCAATTCGTGTTATTTTTTTGTTCATGTTATCTCATTGCTGTTATATATAATTGTGGCCCCATCGGTATATCTGACCGCTGTATGCGCAGTAGACTATTTTTCTAATTCTCTGCGCAGTAGTGGCATCCAAATGGACTTTAGTTATATGCTAGCCTGGCTAATTGGTTCTACTGCCAGCACTATGTATGTAGCTTCTTTCAGTTTCCTACGGAACCTGTTTTCCTATTTAGCTACAATTGATGCGTTATCCCATTGTATGTGGTGGTCTTAATTCCAGATGTGTTCTGCGATCTTGGATTTGATGGTTTCGCTCTTTCTTATATTTTTGCGGTGTTCCGATAATCTCACTCGTAGGGGTCGTTGTGCTTCCCCTACGTATTGTCTTCCACATTCGCACAGTACGCTGTAGATACAGTTCTTTGAACTCTGATCTTCATTCTGAGGCTTGGTATGCGTCATCATGCATCTTAGAGTTGTTTCCGATTCTCCTCAGTTTGTCGGAAATTCCTCGGATGTATGGTATTACGGCCGTGGTTGCTGGATCCGTTTTCTCATCCCCTGCCGGTGTTGTATTTGTGTCCATCTCTTTTACCGTTTGGTTTACAGTTATTTTGGGTAGCCATTAGCTTGCAGCATTTCTGTGATTATCTTAATTTCCCGTTTAAGGTTTTCTTCTTTCGAGCATATGGTCTAGGCTCAGCTATATAGGCATCTCGCGACGCCACGTTTCACGCTATTGTGGTGGTTAGAATCGTAGTGTAGGTATTTCCCCGTATGAGTTAGTTTTCGACATACCTTTGTTCGTACCGTGTCACCATTCTTCTGGAGTAGCACGTGGATGCTTTTTTTGAAATAACACTTATTTAAAGCACTAATAAAGCCCATGTAAATGAGACATTTTATTTTATATAATACAGAAAGGACACAACTCTAAGTTTTACATAAATGTACCCATCTTCGTATTGATCTGGGTGGAAATGTGCAGTAGTTATTCGTATGACCAGTGTGCTGACAGCGACGACATTGGGGGCTGTGCTTAGCTCATCTTCTTGATTCTACAGAGACGATAAATGGTTGGATTCTAGTAATTTTATGGATTGCTTCGATTTTTTTGTTGGTTTTCAGTTCTACTACGCCGACTGGCATAAAATTTTATGCTTTATGATTATGGTAGTGTTTAGCCAGTTTTCGGTAGTCCTCTTCCACAGTTTGGGTTATCACTTGAAACCAACTTTTCAATGTCACTAATGACCTCTTTGTGATAGTTTGACTCGTAAAAGAAGATACTTTTTTAGTTTCTGTCGTACCCGTTTATTGGTTGTTAGTAGATTTGCATGGCTTCAGGTGTGGCGGTCGATAATACGGATTTCGGACCAAAATATTATCTGGTTCCCATTGAACATCGTCAACTAGCGGAGACAGGTGATCGCCGTTACGCTTATTACACTGACTGTGAGTCTTCACAGTTACGTATTGCTGACCCGGACGGGCGAGCAATGCTTTGGATGGCGTTTCTTCTGCAATATTTTTGTATTTATTTGTATTTGTAAAGAAAGATAATAAATTCGGTGTAGCACAACAACTTGCTGTAGAAACAACACGAATTGAACATCTGCACTGCTTCGCTGCTCCTTCGCAATTCCGAAAATTAATGTAAACTGACATTGCAATATCAAGTTCTAAGCAGAATGAACCAAAACCATATGAAACTAAGGATTTCATTGATAATCCTATAGCAAAAAAGGGAAAAATAAAATTTCAGGACGGAGTATCAGCTGCAATTTCTTCAGACAGCATTTAAAATAAAAAATTGATGTCAAATAGAATCGTATAAATAAAGAGAAAAACATAGAACAAGAAGGGCTTGAACGAGCTTGTAACATATCGTTTATTTAATAGTTTAGGGTAGGTTCGTGTTTTACCTGATGCTGTTAGCGATTAAATGAAAAAACACACAAATTCAACAAACAATTTATTAATATTTAAAAACCCCACTTAAACTATGTAGCTTTCAAGCAGACCTAGATTTTACACCTTCCAGCAGTGCCATTGGCGTCCTGCAGGCAATGCGATTCGAGAATCCTCCCTCGAATTCCTCAGGACCCTGGTGTGGGCGAACGGAACTTCCTCGGCGGGTAGATGACTACTATTTGTGTGCCAGGGTAGCTTCCCCGGCAATGGCGAAGACACAATTTATTTCCGAAGCACTTTTGTTTCTTAATTCGCACAGCACCTCAATTCACAGTCCTTTTTCAATATCTCCAACTAGGTACCGGCCTTGATACGGGCCGCTACCTTCTGCCTTCCAGGGCTTCAACCACCTCTTTTATTTCTTGTGCCCTTTCTGGTGCCCCTACCACTAGAGGTATGGAAAATTTAGAACTCGAATGCTTGCCTGCTACACACCCCCCCTTGACTAATGTATCGCTACTACATATGTACGAGGCCATTAGTCAGCACACAATTCTTAATATTTAAGTTATTGGTATTAATAATTTCATATATCTAAATTACCCTAACTATATACAACACCAAAATATGCTTAATTCGCAGATACATATGGTTTTAAACTAATTACATTGTATGTTCCTTTACACTTATTGTCTAAGGTATTTCCCAAATTGGTTTTGATTTTATAAGGCCCTTCATACAAGAGAAAGAATTTCTTTGTTTCCTTACTTATAAAATTTGAAATATTTTGAGATCTTAACAACACAAGATCTCCTTGACCAAATCTATTCAACTGATTTTTGTATTTTACATCATGTCGCCTTTTTCTACGACTGGCTCGCTGTTCCAACCTTTCATTTGCAAGATACATGCGTTGTTCCATTGTGGTAGTAAAAGTTTGAGATTCGGGAAACTTTAATAAATTTGCCAACTTATCTTTTGGTTTCTCTCTCACTTCATCAGCTTTAACTAAAAGAGA
>CALNHX010012821.1:0-22175 GCA_940337035.1 Agriotes lineatus
ATATGAGGCTTCTATGACATAAAGTTTAAAAAAATATTTAAATAAATTATCACCCCCCTTACTGCTTATAATACACTTCATGATATCCAACCAGGTTGTAGATCGAGATAATTGTACAACAACGTTACTGTTACCGATAGTAATAAAGTATCTATTGTAGTAATATTGGATTAACTCAAAGCCCTTTGATATAATAAATCACAAACGTTAACTCTACATTACATTTTATCAGTTTTTATAATAACGATACATCACTTATTAGTAATTATTTGCATAATAGATGCAAAGATATTATTTTATGTACCATCGATCAATCATGTGCGCTTTTTAGACCCCATTTTCAAGCGTAAAGCTAGTCTTTTTCGCCCTCGGACGAAAAATATAGTTTTCTCCCATTAAATGACTTCAGCGGACGTAAGAGAATTTTATCGCCCGCTGACGTCATTTTGGCTGGCGAAAACAATTTAACCGCCCTCTTACGTCATTGCAGTTATTATATACAGACACGAATTAATGAAAACCGTGCCGAGTTACAAAGGTACTATTGAGCTAAAACAATTGTAAGAATTGCCCTATTTTCATTTCACAAACATTTTATATAATCTGAATCTGCCTTTTTAAAATTTCGATCGTACATAAAGCTTTGTATGCACCTCAGGTGTAACTAGCGTTTGTGGCCCTTGTCGTGTTATAACCCTCGGTGCTCCGCACATCGTGCTATAACTTTCACACTGCAAGCCAAAAACGCCTGTTTTACGCCCTTGGTACATAAATAACTATTAAACGGACAGAGCTAAACTTCGATATCCGTTATAGTTTAGTATTCCATCTGTACTTGTAACTTTTGTAATTTATTAAAATATAGTAGATATAATTTATATGGTGATGATACACAGCTACATTGCCAAAGAAATAGACACTGCTATGAGGCGATTGAGTGAATACGTCCAGTGCATTCTTAAATCAGCAGGAACCTATTATTTAAAAATTAATGCCAATAAAACCCGAATAATGGTTTTTGGTGGGAATAGAATTAAGGAAGTTTGCAAAAATGGCAATATTGATGTAAAGTATTCTGCTTCTGTTAAGAACCTTGAACTGATTACAGATCACAGATCGAGATTTACTGAACACATATCCAGTGTGACAATTAATTTATAACCACAGACGTCTACTACATCCTACATCGTAAGATTCAAGTATTGTGGAAATCATTAATTTGATCTCAATTTAACTTATGCTAATTGATTAAAAAGAGTGCAAACAATTCAAAACTAGTGCATAAGATTTAATTTTTGGCATTGAACAATTTAAATCTGTGGCTAAAATAAACTTGACGAATTGAACTGGTTCAACGTGTATAATAGGATAATTCTGCATGCTGCATGTTTATTTTACAAACAATACTAAAACATCACTTTTTTGTATAATTCTTCACTGGATAGATTTAAATCGTTATCACTTCCAATCTTGCGCTCGCCACCATTGACAGGCAGACAGTAAACTAGTTATTATATAGTTATTTAACTTTTTCCGGGTTGCCCACCTTTTTTTACTACCTTCTGGGCTTAAGTGGAAGATCAGACCTTTAAATTTGTTTTTAGCTTGGCTGAATGTTGCTCCTTTGGGCAAATTTAAACGTATAATTGAATCAATATCTATGTAATATGAATATTCAGCAAATCGCATGTATTATTATTATCAGTGCCGTCATAACTCGTTAAAATCCCTTACCATACAAATATTTAACAACCGCTAAATACGTATTTCGACAGCTTAGCTGTCATCTTCTGTACTTTCACTAATGATTTGGCGAAGATCGTAAGTTCGACCAACTTTGTCGGGTTAGTGTCTCTCTTGAAGGCTTAGCTGTCGAAATACGTATTTAGCTGTTGTTAAATATTTGTGTGGTTAAGGGTTTTTAATTAGTTGCCTCAGATTCAAACAACGCGCTCCGGTAGTGTTTTAATTATTATTACTATTTATTGTCAATTTATTAATAATGTTTGTTTTTTAAATATTAACCTGGGCGTACCAATGAAATTAAGGGATATACATTTTTATTAGATAGGAATAAATTCATAACAGCAAATGTATGGAAAAGTTCACCAAAGATAAATATATTATTGTTGAGATGTCCAGTAATAATATAGCTATTATTATACTAAAATATGGTCAAGAATTATTTTCATCTAGTATAGCTATGGAATAGTTTCTAATTTTTGAATGCAACTATCTCAAACCTGGCATTTGATTTTTAAGTGACATAGTTGCATTCATAAATTATGAACTATTCCATAACCATAATAGATGAAAATAATTTTTGATCATACCATAGTTTAATAAGAGGGTTGGTTGTAGTAAGTGCTCCAATGGAACGAGTGCAATAATGCCGCTTACTAAACGAGTATACTATACTATTTTATCTAATCTGCATACAAATGATCACAAACTTTAAATTTTTGCACTACGTACTTGCGACAATCTGTCAGTTGTCCGAAACAAGATAGGCTGTTTGAACGTTTTTCACATGAAAATGGCAATATAACAGTGCAGCAATTGACTTTATCTACAACTGCTTGTATAAGGACTTATTGCGTCACTCATTTCACAATATTTCCGTAAGGTAATGAAGTTCATTACACCACTAGTGGTGCAATAAACTTCCATTACACTACTAGTGGTGTAATGGCTTTATTGCCTAACTGAAATAGTGTCAAATGACTGACATAATGACATTTGCCTACTAAAATATTTTTGAAAATGGAAGCTTATTACACCATTAGTGGTGTAATGGCTTTATTGCCTAACTGAAATATAGTCAAATAGTGTCAAATGAATGACATAATGACATTTGCTTACTCAAATATTTTTGAAAATGACAGATCTGACATTTCTTTAATGCATTTTCTTCAATTTTAAGTAGTTGCAGATAAAATTTTGTACTATACAAGTAGGATAAGAGCATCATTAAAATACACACGTATATTAATGATGCTCTAATCCCACTTGTATAGTAAATAACTATTATCTACTTTGATGTCACAATATGGTTGTTATAACACCGAAAACGGTGCTACAATAGAGTCTATTATAACACTGTTTTTGCATTGTTATTTTCATATGAAAATCATTGAAACAGCCTACTTTGTTTCAGATAACTGACAGATTGTGACATTTATGAAACGTTTTTTTTTTGCAAAGTATATAAAACAGTATATTATACTCGATTAATAAGAGGCATTGTAGCATGCGTTCCATTGGAGCACTAGTGCTACAATAGGCTCTTTTATTAAAACTGGTATATAATATTGTTTACGCCAACATTTAAAGTGTGACCAGGGTGGGGTGAAATTTAGCACCCAACCCAAAATATAAAATTTAAGTAGTACGGTACAGCTCTCTTGCAGGGTAACATTGTGTTAACTTGTGACTTAGTGTAAGTAAGCTCAAATAAATAATTAAAATCCCGAGGGAGTAATTTATTTAAAATACGACATAACCGTATCAAACAAATATACTATTACTATAGTACTGTTTTCGGTGTTACAATACGACATTGTGACATCAAAGTTAAAATGCTTTAAAGTCTTGTTTTGAACTATTTTTAATGAAAATCTGATTAATTTAGTACTCGCTAATCCGACTGTTTTCATTGAGTAGGCGATTACAGTGATTACATGCTAATTAAAGACATAATTTATACTAAAAAAATCAATTAGAAATGCCGTGCACATGTACATGTTGTATAGGAAGGTATTCACATTTATAAACAGTGTTATTTGCATAAGTTTACTTTGGCTACTTCTTCAATGAGCATGGAAGAAAAATAACCGAGCAAAATACTTTCAGCTGAATATTACATTACTACCAAGAAGATTGCGAAAAAATGAGGAATTTAATATAAATATTAATAAAATACATTGTAATAACATCTTGACTGCTCAACCTTTGATTAACAGATTAAAATATTACTTTATGAAGACGAATATTTAGAAGATAGGTTTTTTAGTTTCAACGAAAGTGTTTAATTACATCGAAGTTCAGGGACTTAGTATTTTTATGTGTTTAAGTATGGTAAAAAAGCTGTTTAGTGATTTTCCCATGTTTTCGTTTATCCTGCCATTTAGAATATACGTGATGAAACAAAGTATCTGTCTGCGTTGTTACAATATCAACGTTTGATTAACAGAATTAATCACGTTTGATTTGCTTATAATATTATACAGCGTCGGTCATACATATGTATGATGAAAGTATCCGCATTGTCTCAAATTAAAAATGTAGATATCCTTTTTCGTATACAGGAAGTTTCAAAAATATGAAAATGGGTCAAGAATAAACTACCTTTATTTTAGAAAATACACAAAAATGTTAATTGAAAATATTTGTTATACCATTTGTATTAAAAATGACAATTGATTTGAGTTGTTTCTTATTAAATTTTTTTGAAGATATGTGGTTTTTGATATAAAAATAAAATTTTTAGCACTAATTTCGAATCACGCAATATCCTGGTTGCTAAGTGAGGGAAAGTCAAGTTCGACAGTACATCTTTTTCTTATCCTTTGATAAGTTATGTTTGAAGTATCTCATTTGGTAATACACAGGGTGGTAAGAAAAAAATAGGAGATACCAGTAAAAATTGTTTTTCCGAGCAGGTAGTTGTAACTTCATATTTGACATCCACTTTCAATTCTAAGCAACTTCTTCACATAAAGTTTTTTGTCTATTTTGACAAAATAAGGGTACTTTATTCTTGAATCATTTTCATATTTTTGAACCTCCTCCGTATATGAAAGAAGGTATTAAAATTTTGGCAAAGGAATTTTTAGGTTGAGAAGATGCAGGAACCTTTATCGTGAATAAAATTTTATGATAAATGGATAATAAAAATAAATCCATGCGTTCAAATGTATAAAACACTATATATTATATATTATGATATACCTATCACTGCAATGGAAAAAATGTCTTTCTCGTAATGCCATAGACACCTATGGGTTCCGTATAAAAAATACAATTTCGTAGTATATCTAACAGAAAAATTGACTACGTCACTGCATTCGTACCGAAAAGTGCCTGAAGAACGTAAAAATGAAAACGTCGAAATTTGTCCACCCTGTACAGCAGAAACACGCAGGAAGTTCTACAGTGAGGTTTGAATTATACATTTTTATTTAATAGCACTTACAAATCTTCATAAAATAAACGTTTGCTTCTTAAACATTGTGTTTGTGTGCAATAAAAAAATCAGTGACTAAATTAGAGTCTCGCTCAATTTAAAAAAGACTGTTTACAATGATAATTGATAAAGCTGTTTTCAAAGGGTGTGTCAATGTCAGGTCACAACTACTTTCCGGGTATGGTCCAATTTTGCAAAAATATGCCAAAAAGGTCATCGAAGCACTGGAGTTACTTGAAGAACTTACATTATTTTAATGAAGATTTAAATTTTAAGTTTTCATATACATACAGCTTAAAGTTTTCTTTGAATAATTTCTTATAATTCAATTCTCAATGTAAAACTATTTCCCCTTTTTTTTCAAATGCATTATGAATTATCTTTGCACTGATTTAGTTCATTTTGGATTATTGCTTGATAGTTGAGGTATAGGTTGTTACAGGTTATTGTATTTCTTCAGTAGAAAAAATCGGAAATGTTTGGACAACGAGCAATGTAGTGGGAGATATATAAAGAAGATCATAGAACTTTATTAAATATATCACAAATCATAGTAATTTTTATAACATTTGATGCAAATGTGTGACCTTTGAAGTCGAAGAGACTTGTATTTCCCATTATCATGCCAATGTGAGAAGTTTTCACGGCTTATGATAGATTTTAATAGAACATCAAATTCTGAAACGGGGTGGGTCATGAAAATGCAACCTAGAATTTGCAAATGTTTGAGTTAATCACCCATAAGTTTAAATGACGCACTTTTGTTTACTACTTAATAATATTTTTACCACTTGATATTACAAGCAACACAAAAATCAACATTCGTAAAGGCACTTATTAATTAATACCCCTGCAATGGTACAAGCTTTCTGTGGGAACACACCGTATATTACTCTGAAATTCAGATCATTGAACGCGCAGGAAAGTGTAATGTCAAGAATTGCTAATTTGGTTTCTCGTATAACCTTAACTATCTCTCACCGAAGATTTGTGATGTTCTCCTTGATATTAATTACGTGTCTTGTGTTCACCTAACGTGATTAATAACGATTACGAAAGGGAGCCATCGCCAATTTGAATACAGAAAGTATGAGACCAGGTTAAGTAATTTTAGCCATTTTTCACTAATTTGCAGGAATAATACACGTGTTGTCATTGAAAAAAAAATATAGAATTTATGTAGATTTGTTAATGCTATATTTTGTATTTTGGCATTTGATTAAAATGAAATGCACACTGCAGACTGCAGTATTCGTATTTGCTTTCATAGCCTGCCACATCAAGGAATGTGCAACATACATACAACTATAATTATGTCCACATAAAAAGCAATTTAGCTGCGACGGTGTTAAAATTGTAAAACTAGGACTTGCTTAGTTTTATTACGTTTAAGTATTTACAACAGCAGTTCATGCAATGCTTTGGAATGGTTTACATGTCACTTCCGTCGGCTACAATTTGCAATTCGTCACTGCCAGTCTAAAATTCTGCTAACATTTTATTGAAGACTTTGGAACGTGTTACTTAGCTGTAAAGATTGCAAAATTTCATACATAGGTGGAACAGCAACGAAAGCTATTATTACTGCGAATAATTATACGAGTTACTGCTTATAAAATTCAGAAATGATAATGGTAGCAATAAAGAGCAGTCTTGATAATTTCAGCAAGAAAAGTTTTTGTTTGATGTGAAATATATGAAAAAATTCATGAAACAGTAGTATGCTATTCGGTATATTAAAGGAAAAGAAGTGATCGCTATTACTCATTAAAATAAAAGTAAGAAGCGAAATAAAACGTTTCATGTATTTTTAGCACTTTAAACGACATATTTATATCAAATCTCCTCAGTCAATTGATGTAAAACCTGGATTTAACGTTTCTTTTCAGTTATTATGCGGAAGACACGTAATTGCAATATAATTTTAAACCATATAATGTTATGAAAGAAATTACAGAGATTATTTCGGATTTAAACTATATTGTTAACTTCTTTGAAACACATACTTAATTTAAAAAAATAATCCAAATAAATGTTATGTTATGCTATTCGAACGAGTAAAACTAAAAGATGCTATTCAAGACAGCATTGTAATAGAAATTTAAAAAAAAATTGTAATTTGGCTTTACTCATAAATTTTCTGCGCAAGTGGACATTGTGACACAGCCAATTTTAAAAATCAAAGGAAATTAGGGATACAAATATCTTAAAGTTTTTAATAATACTGAAACAATAAAAGGAAACACGCAGTAATGCGAAATGCATACATTTTCAATCAAACAAGAATTTGACATAATCTGAAATATTTTGATAGATATACTATGCAAGCAACCTCCAACTGCCTTCACCGTCTTTAACCGCAGACGTCGTTGAAGGGCAATACAGCTCTATACCCTTACAATTCCTCCCCTATCTGCAACTCCACCAACTCCGTCCTCTTTGATATTAGCTAACCATTCCAGTATTCAAATCTTATTCGTAATCAAAATTTGCTGCCTCATTTACGGCAATACAAATTTATATGTCAAATTTTTATAAATTTCCTTCGTTGTTATTTTTTTATCATCATAATTCCTATACTTACATGCTCTTCCCCATTGTGTATCTTATACTTTCTAGATTTTAAAATGTTCAAATAATTATAATTCATTTTACAAATTATATTTAATTGACCTTTAAATATCATATTAGCTCTGTTTTTTTCTAGTTATTACAAAATGTAGGGTAGTTTGCCTTAAAATGGGAACCCCCTTTTTGAAATTATTGTCACTTGCTTAGCCTAAAATCGACTTACTGCTATATTTTAAAATGATTTTTAATTACATTTCTTATTAACGCTGCATTGAAATACAATAAAATCATCAATTCTCAAACACGCCATTCTTGTTATCTGAAATTCTTCAAATTATATTAATTCAAAATTGAGCACGACTATTATCGAGATGCAATACCACATCAATATATAATCCTCTATCACATTTTTCTAAATCTCTAATTTTAAATAAATTTAAAAGGCAATTTCACCAGATATTGCTAGATCTCCCAAACAAGTCAGGTTGAATTACACAAAAATTATACTCTTAATTGGTTTTCATTCGTAGCTACTTAGTTTTGGTGCACTCTGCAGTGGTAACTTGTAAATATATGTAATAAATAAATATAAGGAGGTGAACAGCTGAAGATTACATCTTATGAAATAATTCTTCTGAACTTCCCTACGTTGACATATTTTTAATTCTCTTCTTTATATTTTGTCACTCTCAAATTTATTTGTGACAGAGTAAATACATTTTTTGTTCTAGTGCATTTTCCATTATTCGTAATTTTTTGTACCAATAAAAGACATTATTACTATCATTGTAATTATCATAAAACAAAATTTATATTTTTCTTTACAATAAAATCTTAAAGAAATAATTTATAAAGGTTGCTATGGTTCTATTTGACATTTAGGTTTTTATATCCACAACTAACGGCTCTATTCAACTCAGATATAATTGCAAACGTCTTTCACTGGTCAAATAAAATTGGTGACTATAACCTTTTAAAATGTTTACAATATTTTTGTAAGTGATATAATGAGAGAAACGTTTCCTACAAAATTCAACTGGTAGTCAAATCAAATGCCGAGTAATTATTAAAATAAATAAACATGTTTATGTACGACTGCATTATAAAGTACTATTTATGACATAGTATTACGGCAATAAAGTAGCTCTTTATAGTACTAGTAAAATAAAGTTTACATTATTTTACTAGCAGTATAAAGTGCTTTATTTTATTTTACTAGTAGTATAAAGTACGTTACTTGATTTTACTAGTACTATAAAGTACCTTTACGTTAGCTGTCAAAATAAATGCTTGTCACTAGTCATCAAGGCACTCTAATGTATATTTTTGTCATAAAATACACGCCTCGGCACTTTTAGGTTTTGGCAGTCGAACATAAAGCTTTATATACAACTCATATATAATCTGGCGTTATGGACTCGTCTTCTTTATTGACCTCGCTCGCAGAACTCGCTCGGTCATAAAATAGACTCGTCAAATAAAGTCCTACATAATATACTTGTTATATAAATAGCTCTTAAAAATTACATTATGTTCTGTAACATATAAGAAGTGATGTAAACTGTAGACCTATAGAAAAGTCTGAATATCTACAGGTTGGTCTTAAAATGATGGCGAATAGAATGTAGGTGCGGTTGAAAAGTGATGTAAACTGTAGACTTATAGAAAAGTCTGAATATCTACAGGTTGGTCTTAAAATGAAGAATAGAATGTAGGTGCGGTTGAAAAGAAATAAACAAGCAATAGTCGTAGAAAATGTTTTTACTTACAGAAGAAAAATTTGTAAAGAAAACTGCCCTCGTAAGTGGAAGTTTTGGAACTAAATATTTTGAAAATATTAAAGGAAAAAAGAATTTATTTTATAAGGTGTTTACTTTGTGTCTGTTGGGTCCAAAATACGCCTATTTTCATCGAGGGTAGCAATTTGAGCTATGTGCAAAATATTAATTTTATTAAACTAATAGTTATCGAATTAAAACAGAAGTAGATAAAATTTATCATATCTCTTAAATAATGCACAACTCTATATGCCGTGTTAAACTGGCAAAAGTACCAAGGCTATATTCAACGGTTTACTATTTACAGGTTTTTGTAAACAAACTTCCCATTACTTTTAATAGCGATATTATCACAAAAAACAATCAGTACTATGCCTATTGGTTGTGTTTTTTTAAAACTACAAACACAAGTACATTTCATTTAATAATAATGAGGATTTATTATTGCCTTGCTGAATGAACCCAAAGGTTCTGTTAAAACTCACCCTCACAAATCAATAAATTAATTAAATACATACTTATTGAAAATTACGTATTTGTATTCCAAGACCATACGTGATTATTAAGGACTAAACCCATCCAGTGTGGCCCATTACTTCTTTCTTTAGATTAGAAAAGCTGAAACAACTTACAAAATTCTCTAGCACTGTCCGTTTAGAAAAATTTCTAGATGGTGGTCAAAAGAGACTCCAAACGTAATTAAACCATAATGTGCGATACATTGTTGAATTCAGAATAAATAGAGCTGCTAAAATTTGCAATCAAAAGATAAGGATCATTTTTAAAACAATTGTAAAGGGCTTTACTCAGAACTTCCCTCGCAAGTGGACGTTGTGGCACTAAACAATTTTAAAAATCCAAGGAAACTTAGGGGTAAAAATATCTTAACGTTCCTAATAATACTGAAACAAAAAACACTTGCTAATGCAAATTATGAAGTTTTCAAATCAAAATTATTACCTGTGGGGTTCGAACCACAGCGCCTGCGAACGCGATTTCAGTTCAACCCGTCTGTTCCACTTGACCATGCAGAATCTGTATCTGTTGGGTCCCATTTTCGTCAAGTGTAAAGCCTTAACTATGTGCAAATTACTATCTTTATCTATTTCTAAGTTAAAGCAAGAATAAACAAAAATTTGTTTTTAAGGTGCTCGCCCTGTATATGTTGGGTCCAAAATATGATTTTTCTTTGGGGGTAAAAATCTGAGCTATGCGTAAAATATTGCTTTTGTTTAAGTAATAGTTATTGAGTTATAGTAAAAATAAGTAATAAGTTAAATTTTGACTTTTTGAATTGAATTTAAAAAAATTGTAATAGGAGATTAGTTAAGTCAATTTGGTGTTAAAGTTTGCATGATTAATATTATATTAAATAAAAATCATTAAGTCGTAAATAGTTTAATAAATAAGCAAAAAAACGTTTCGCACAATTAAATTGGCTTCATCAGTTTATGATAATAAGAGCATTATGTTGAAATGGTTAAATGGAAAATTACAATTCTGAAAAGTTAAAGAATAGGTTAGCGAACTACAATAAAATTCCCTTAAAAATGTGTACTTACGGTTTAATTAATTTTTGTAGAACATAACTATAATCATTACGACTTTTTTATATTTTTTTATAATACTATTAAAGTAAGGAGTTAAATGATTAAATTTACATTTTAAATAAATAACTGTTATAAATTATTTTAATTAATATTTTACTGGCTTTCATTTCGAAGCAAGCAAGAAGTCTGAATTATTAGATAAAACTGCAAGGTTACATACAATATTTGCAATTTATCAGTAAGTGCGCAGAGGTTTAAAACTGGACATGCATTCGTTCAATTATTGCAGGGTTGTATTAAGTGAAATTTGAAAATTGTTATTATAAGGCGATATTAGCCAAGCAAAACATATTATTTAAGAAATGTGAAATTTTAGATATTTTATTTGAATAAATTGTGATAAATAGAACTTAGATTGTCAATATCAGTTCTATAATTAATTGCTGTTGGACTTTTTTGTATTTCAATCATTTCCAAGCATAATCTCTTTTTTAGATTGTTCTCTCTATGTAAGATTGCTGGTTTGTTAAAATTAAAATTGAGTTCGTTTTCGGCCGTGACCTAGTGCAGACGTGTGCAAGCGAGCGGTAAGCAAGAAAACACTATCGTAGTGTCCGCCCTGGGCGGACAGATAAGCTAATATTGCGGTATTTTACATTCGACGTATATTTTCCTTTGTTTAACGTATCCTTATTAATACGAAATTTTCTCATCCTTATCTTAACCTAGCCAACCTCCAGGCAAATAAATGCTACCAAACCAATCAGTTTACGCTGGCGCAGTCTCCAGCCAAAGAGACGAAGCCATATCACATAACAGTTTTAATTTACCATCACGAAACATGGCAACTTTTGCAAATGTAACCAAAAGGAATGTTCAAACTTTCGATTATCCCAAAAAAGAGCAAGGAATCATTTTAAATTCGTTAGACGAAACGATGCTGAAAGATTACATATATGCCGTTGGAAAAATAATCGGACCCAAAAACATATTAGCGGCCTCAAGAATGTCAAATGAACGCATATGCATGTACCTTTCAAAAAAAGAAGTTGTAAACGAACTGATTGAGCAACATCAAACAATTCAAGTAGGTGAAAAATACACAAATATTCGACGACTAATAGAACCCGCCAAGAAACTAGTAGTATCAAATATTTCGCCGATGATCCCAAACGAAATATTAGAAAAGGAATTAAAACAACTTTCCTTGAGGCAAACCTCACCAACGCATTTTATAAGAGCAGGATTTTCTGAAGATGAATACGCACACATAGTAAGTTTTCGTCGCTTTCTCTATGTAATACCTGATCCTAAAGTCTCTCTACCTGAATCGATTCTAATAAATTTTGAAGGCGACGAATATCGAATATTTTTGCAAATAGACGATATGAAATGCTATAAATGTCATCAACCAGGTCACTTATCTAGCAAATGTACAAGTAATCCCATAGATTTTCCCGCATTAATTACTACCAGTAGCCAGAAACGACCATTATCTAGTAATAACACCGACAATTCAACAAATGAACCTGTAGACATACAGTCCGAAACTAGTATTAACTCTGAGTTAGAAAAAGAAAGTGGCAAAGCCAATTCAGAACATAAAAAAAAACCCGAATTTAAAAAACCGATAAAAATACAAAAATCTCATGTACCGGCTCAAGAACCGAAAAAAACGAAAATCGAATCTCCAACATGGGATGAAATGTTACATCCCCTGAAAGATAAACTGGAAAAGTACCCCAATATATATCCACACAACTTTGAAGAAATAAAACAATTTTTACAAGAAATTCATATATCTAAAAATCCTCTAGAAGTAGCCCGCAAATTTTGCAATAATAATCTAGAAACTTTAATTGGAATGCTCAAAGATATACACAATTACCTGACTCACAGAAAAATAAAATACAGAATCACACGCATAATTTCAGTCGTAAACAAACGACTCAAAAACCCAGACCTTGATTATGACATGAGCTCAACCCCTGCAGAAGAGTCTGATAGCGATTTAACTTATTACTAATCACAACTAATAAATTTATTAAAAATCTAATGATGAAAATCCTACAATTTAACTGCAACGGATTTTACACTAGACTTCCCGAAATACAAATACTAATTCATGATGAACAACCAGATGTACTTTGCCTACAAGAAACAAATCTAAAAGACAATACCCCTGTTTACCTAAATAGCTATGACATTTACAGTAAAAACCGTCAAACAATTCACGCAAGCGGTGGTGTAAGCATATTTACAAAACATAACCTTTCTGCTACACAAATACCATTAACGACATCACTGGAAGCAATAGCTATTCAGCTACACATTCCGCAAAAATACACTATAGCCAACATCTATATTCCACCTGATAAAGCAATTAGTGTAAATGAACTGGAGAACATAATAATGCAATTACCTGTTCCATATATCTTAGCAGGAGATTTTAATGCGCATAATACGTTATGGGGAGGTAGTCATACAAATACCAAGGGCAAAATTATTGAAAAAACACTAGATCTTAATCGCTTAAGCTTACTAAACGATGGAACTCCAACCCACTTCTGTGCAAGAACGAACAGCTTTTCAGCTATAGATCTAACCCTCTGCCACGCCCGGATTGCTCCAGCTTTAACATGGTCAGTTTTATCAAGTCTTCACGGCAGCGACCATTTTCCGATACTCATAAGCACACAGGACAAATTAACAGAATACACAAGTCCTAGCAAATGGAAAATAAAATCTGCGAACTGGTCTTCTTTCGAGAATAATCTGCAGAATACGAATTACGCCTTTGACAAAAATTTAAATATAAACACAACCATAGCAGAAATCACCGACCTCATCTTAAATGCTGCACACACCTCAATTCCGATAAGCCAGCAATATACCTCAAAATTCAAAGTCCCTTGGTGGAACACTGACTGTAAAGACGCAATTAAAAGTAAAAATGTAGCATTTAACAAATATAGAAGACACCGAACTCAACAAAATCTCTTGGAATTTAAGAAGAAAAGAGCAGCTGCCCGAAGAATAATCAAAGAATCGAAGCGCAAATCATGGGCCGAATACATCAACTCGATAAACTCTACAACATCTAACAAAGAAGTATGGGACAAAATACGAAATCTAAAAGGGACCACCTCGAAGTTTCAAATAACAGCTCTCCACTCACAAAATGGTACAGTTTCGAACTCGCTGCACATTGCAAATACATTAGCCAGACAATTCGAAGATATATCTAGTTCAAAAAACTACGATGCAACATTCCTAACAAAAAAAGAGAGAAAAGAAACAACACCCCATCAAATTCCTTCTGACGATGGCCAAACATACAATATAAAATTTAGTCTTGAAGAACTGCAAATCGCTACCAGCAACGCAAAGGATACTAGCCCCGGAGAAGATAATATCCACCCTCAGATGATAAAACATTTACCCGAAAATGTGACAAAAACACTTCTTGACATATATAACCATATTTGGACTAATAGCATATTTCCTGATCAGTGGAGACACGCCGTAATAGTGCCAATTCTCAAGCCTGGAAAAGCAAAAACCGACCCCACAAGTTATCGTCCTATAGCATTAACTTCAGTTTTATGCAAAATTCTAGAACGCATGATCAACAAACGATTAATGTGGTATCTAGAAGAAAGACAACTACTCACCCAAATCCAATGTGGTTTTCGCCATAATTGCAGTACCATAGATAATATCTCTAAACTTGAGGTCGATATTAAAAATGCTTTTATTAACAAACAGCACGTTCTTATGGTACTATTCGATATCCAAAGAGCTTACGATACCACATGGAAGTATAAAATTATAGAGACACTACTAAAATGGGGTATGAAAGGTGAAATGGTCCATTTCATTATGAACTTCTTGCGAAACAGACAGTTTAGAGTGCGAGTTGGTACCACACTCTCAGATACTCATAACCAAGACAATGGAATACCCCAAGGGTCTATTTTGAGTGTAAGTTTATTTCTAATTGCTATTAATAGCATAGTCTCAAGTATTGAATACCCCACGAAAGCAGTTTTATATGCAGATGACCTTGCAATATATTGCACAACTAATGACTTAAAATCAGCACAACATCATATTCAATTGTCAATTAACAAGTTACAAAACTGGGCATCAAACGTAGGTTTCAAATTCTCCCCAGAGAAAACTAAATGCATCCACTTTACAAAGAAATACAAAGTTTACAACCCTCCCATAAAACTAAATAAGATCCTTTTAGAATATACCAACACAATTAACTACCTAGGAGTAATCTTCGATCACAAGTTAACGTGGATCCCGCACATTATAAACCTGAAAGACAAATGCAAACGATCAATAAATTTAATCAAAACGGCCTCGCATCACGATTGGGGAGCAAACCAGAAAATCCTTCTACAAATGTTTAAAGCACTTGTCCGACCAAAAATTGATTATGGAAGCCATGTTTATGCTTCAGCAAACCACCACATTCTTAAACTCATCGATGCGGTTTATAATAACGGTCTACGATTAGCAATAGGCGCATTCAGAACCAGTCCATTAACAAGCATCTATATAGAAGCTGAAGAACTTCCCCCAGCCTACAGACGTAATCAATTGCTGCTAAATTACACATCTAAAATCTTCTACAATAACAAGCATATGAATCATTCAATAGTAACACAACCACCTTTACAAAATACATACGACATGAATCCAAACATTAAAAAACCTTTCAATATACAGTCCCAGAACCTAATGGACGCACTTGGAATAGCAATGCCTGAATCTTATAATATGCCTTCAACGACACCACCTTGGCTAATCCCAAGATTTAAAATCCATCTAGAATTGTCCCACTACAATAAAGAAATAACGTCCCCCACATTTTACAAAACCCTAATAAAAGAAATTCTTTCCAAATACCCTTCCTACAGTCACATTTATACCGATGGCTCTAAAATAGACAATAATACCGGGTGTGCTTTCGTATGTGATAACACCATAAACACTACAAAATTGTGCGACGTTACGTCGATATATACCGCAGAACTGCACGCTGTGATGGATGCCTTGCACTTTATCGAATATAGTGTTGAAAACAAATACATCATCTTCTCGGATTCACTCAGCCTACTTCAATCACTCAGCCGCCTGTATTCTAAGAACAATCTAATCATCTATCTTCAGGAAAAGTGCATGCAACTATCAAAAAATAAAAAACAAATCATATTCGTTTGGATCCCATCGCACATAGGAATACCGGGAAACGAAAAAGCTGATTACAATGCAAAAAAGGCCGCCACCAAAGAATATGTGGACGATCCAAGAATCCTGCTATCCGACCTTAAACTTATAATCAAATCTAAAATTTGGAAACAATGGAATAACGAATGGACAGAAGCAGAAGGAAATAAGCTACGTGAAATTCAGCAATCAATTGGTTACATAGAATACCCGGCCTCAAACGGAAAGAAGAAATATATCTCCACCGACTCCGAATCGGACACACCAGGCTAACACACGGCTATCTGATTTCGAAGCAACCGCCTCCTCAATGTGAACATTGCTCTGCTCCTCTCACCGTGAAACACATACTGCAAGACTGTGTTGTGTACAATAAGGAACGTGTTAGCAGTGGAATTAACCAAAATATGTGTATTGCACTAGGACAGGATACCAACGAAATTCGCAAAACCTTAAACTTTATATTTTGTACAGATTTATATAAGAAACTCTAGCTTTTACCAAACTTAATTAGTGCCAATAACCCTGGCAGTTGAGGCACTTTAATTTTACAATAAAAAAAAAAAATTAAAATTATGATAGTTTTCGTTGGCATGGTCTGTTAATGCTGTTTTTTGGTTAGATGGTGAAACTCTATTAACTTTTATTGAGTATTTGTGTTGCATTAATCTGTTTTTCAGTAGCTGTTTTGTTTGACCGATATAAGTGGAGGTACAGTTGCTACAATCAATCTGATACACAACTTCAGATTGCATGTTTATTTGGGTTTTATCCTTAAGGTTTGTAAAAAACATTTTACCTAAAGTATTGTTGTTATTATATGCAATTTTGAAATGATATTTGTTAAGTTCTTTTTTGATTTTTTCAGCAAGCTTGGGAATGTATGGGATTGAAATGTATTTATCTTGTGTTGCTATAAATGAATTGTTAAATTCATTGCCTAAACAATTAGGTTGTAATTCTATTGGTTGATTGAATTTGTTAATGTTTTTTATTTTATTGATACGTATATTAATTTTCTTTTTAATAAAATCTAAAGGATAATCATTTATACATAGTATATTTGTTATTATTTCTAAGTTTTGTTTATGAAATTGTGAAGAAGAGAGCTTGATAGCTCTGTCTACTAAGTTGTTAATTATGACAAAAACTGATTATCATAACAAAATGACAAATTTATTAAGTGATGCTAACACATATAAAAAAGAATTAAAGGACCCCACTCAAGCAATTCAAAATAAAAACAACAAACTGGTAAAAAATCTATTAGATAATAATTATATTGACAACGTAACATACAAAAAATTAATATCACATAACGGACTTCCACCAAAGATATATGGATTACCAAAGTTACATAAAGAAAACATACCTTTAAGACCAATAGTTGCTTCCTATATGAGCCCTACTTACAAATTGTCTAAATATCTTTCAAAAATATTAACGAATGTCACCACACTTAATAAATTTAGTATTCAAGATTCTTGGAAATGCAAACAACACATTGATAATACCAAATTAAATAAAAACCATAACCTTTTTTCTTTAGATGTTGTTTCACTGTACACAAACATACCAACTGATCTAGCAATTGACGCAATTAAAAATAATTGGAACAGAATTAAAAAACATACGAATATCCCACTTAATAATTTTATTGAAATAGTTGAGTTTGTCCTAAACACTACATATTTCACATATAATAATACAACATACTCACAAACTTTTGGTTGTGCAATGGGTTCTCCTATTTCATCTACTATTGCTAATCTTGTATTGGAACAAATCGAAACAAAAATCCTTGAACAAAACAACGATTTTTCTCTTTATTTAAGATATGTTGATGATATCATAATGGCATCTGACTCTATTAACAAACAAAATTTCCTTAATCTTTTTAATAACGTACATCCAAGACTTAAATTTACAATAGAAAATGAAAATAAAAATGCGTCTATTAACTTTTTGGATTTAACCTTATACAGACAAGCAAATGGTAATATTTTAACAAATTGGTATCGTAAAGATATAAAAACAAACCGATATTTAAATTTTAATTCAAACACTTCAATTAAATATAAAACAAGCGTAATTAACAACTTAGTAGACAGAGCTATCAAGCTCTCTTCTTCACAATTTCATAAACAAAACTTAGAAATAATAACAAATATACTATGTATAAATGATTATCCTTTAGATTTTATTAAAAAGAAAATTAATATACGTATCAATAAAATAAAAAACATTAACAAATTCAATCAACCAATAGAATTACAACCTAATTGTTTAGGCAATGAATTTAACAATTCATTTATAGCAACACAAGATAAATACATTTCAATCCCATACATTCCCAAGCTTGCTGAAAAAATCAAAAAAGAACTTAACAAATATCATTTCAAAATTGCATATAATAACAACAATACTTTAGGTAAAATGTTTTTTACAAACCTTAAGGATAAAACCCAAATAAACATGCAATCTGAAGTTGTGTATCAGATTGATTGTAGCAACTGTACCTCCACTTATATCGGTCAAACAAAACAGCTACTGAAAAACAGATTAATGCAACACAAATACTCAATAAAAGTTAATAGAGTTTCACCATCTAACCAAAAAACAGCATTAACAGACCATGCCAACGAAAACTATCATAATTTTAATTTTAACAAACCAGCAATCTTACATAGAGAGAACAATCTAAAAAAGAGATTATGCTTGGAAATGATTGAAATACAAAAAAGTCCAACAGCAATTAATTATAGAACTGATATTGACAATCTAAGTTCTATTTATCACAATTTATTCAAATAAAATATCTAAAATTTCACATTTCTTAAATAATATGTTTTGCTTGGCTAATATCGCCTTATAATAACAATTTTCAAATTTCACTTAATACAACCCTGCAATAATTGAACGAATGCATGTCCAGTTTTAAACCTCTGCGCACTTACTGATAAATTGCAAATATTGTATGTAACCTTGCAGTTTTATCTAATAATTCAGACTTCTTGCTTGCTTCGAAATGAAAGCCAGTAAAATATTAATTAAAATAATTTATAACAGTTATTTATTTAAAATGTAAATTTAATCATTTAACTCCTTACTTTAATAGTATTATAAAAAAATATAAAAAAGTCGTAATGATTATAGTTATGTTCTACAAAAATTAATTAAACCGTAAGTACACATTTTTAAGGGAATTTTATTGTAGTTCGCTAACCTATTCTTTAACTTTTCAGAATTGTAATTTTCCATTTAACCATTTCAACATAATGCTCTTATTATCATAAACTGATGAAGCCAATTTAATTGTGCGAAACGTTTTTTTGCTTATTTATTAAACTATTTACGACTTAATGATTTTTATTTAATATAATATTAATCATGCAAACTTTAACACCAAATTGACTTAACTAATCTCCTATTACAATTTTTTATAGTAAAAATAGGAAGAATTTAGTTTTTTAAGGTGCCCATCTTGTATATATTTTACCGAATTTTCTCGGTTTGATGACGGGAAGGCATATAATCTGCATACAAAATATCGTCTTCCTCCAACAATTAGGTTTTGAGTTATACCGGCAACAGGTATACAAGGATTTCTAGGCGTCATTTTGTTAGTCCTTTGATTACCTAACTGTCTTCCCATTTAACCAAATTTTGATCTCTTACTATTACCGAGATCCCCATACTGGCCCTCTTTATCTTGGACACACTGTATACAAAGTGAACACTTTAAAACAATTGTTTATTTTAGCTTTAGCTCAAGACCTATTAGTTAAATCAAAGAAATATTTTGCACATAGTTCAGGTTTTTATCTTTGAGGAAAATAGACATACTTTGGCGCTAGCATATGCAGGGTGGATAACTGAAAAAATTAAATTCATATTTTTTCTGATATTAAAAAAAATCATTTCCAAATTTTTTCTTGAGGGGGAAGTTACTTTACTGACTTTTTATATATGTTTTCCGTGCATATTTGCTTTAGTAGAATAAATATCGTATCTTTGGAACATTTTAACAGTTCTCAACTCAGAAGTATTTGTTTATTAAAGAAAATCTTTGTTCGGATTAGTTGATTGTACAAAAATTAGAAACTAGTCTAACTTTAATAGAATAAAACGTGCAAGATCAACCAAATCGGTAGCAATAATATATTATACGTAACTTTTTGCATCACTGATACCTGAAACATGCTACTTACAGATTATACCGGGTGTCCGTTTTCAAAGTCGAACATAGGCGATTAACATTGTATTGGACGTTTTTGCCGATTTCTGCTCGCCAATTCAACTTACAGAGAAGGTAATGGTATCAATGGAAAGATAAAATTATTACGCATCAAATGATACCAATATTAATATTCAAGATGCGATTTTTATTCTAAAATACTAATTTAAAACTTGGGAATTTTTAAATATGTCATGCCATGCTTTTCAAATCGATAGCATTTGTCAAAAAAATTGCTAATTAGTTGGCGTAAATCAGGTATTTTCTGTCAACGTCTGTTAAAATTATCTGCAGAAAAATGAATTATTTCAGTGAAGAATGAGTGAATGCACTAATGTTAATTGCCTATGTTCGACTTTGAGAATGGACACCCGGTATATCTCTGATACAATATGCAAATCTGCCCAAGTCTGGCAGCATTCCAATATACACAGTTGTTTGAAGTAATTGCCCAGGAGTATTTCAACGTGCATTTCAGCTGGTTTGAGTGACCTTAAAGATAATAACTTTGAAATATCGAAAATCTAAAAGGCCATCCGATGGTATTCTTAGGACTCATATCATTCTCAGGTTATTTTAATTTAGTCGTGTAGTCCTTCTCCTTCTGTAATGATGGGCAAGCTGCACAATCATACCGATAAGAGAAAGAAGTTATTAAAGAAGAGATACACCTGGTTGTATTTGAAATTTTTAGTTCTAGGACAATAAAGAATATAACAGCACATAATGGTTATTTGTATATCTAGGCCGCGAAATGACGTACTGAAGAATATTTGACCAAATTATTTCAAGGATGCCAAATATTTCGCGAATGTGGTATGCACAAGATTCTTTGTGCAATCGCAATGCATATAATAATAAAAAAAATACATCAATTTGTGTGTTTTACGTGCCAATAAGTTTGCGTTGCTAATAACAAGGTCCGCGAAATAGTAACGGCCGCAAAAACGAATTTTTCAGCCGTAATGACGTCCACAAAAATCATCGTTTTAGCATGGTTGTACAAAAAAAATTATATGTAAAAAAATCTAATGCAACTAGATGCATCTCTTTTCTAATTACTCTGTATGCTGATGAATATTAAGTCGCATATAAAGACTATCTGTGAATACTCTTGTCTATCGTTCTGCTTTGAGATAATTATGACAAATGTCTATTTTATTTGATTACGAAAGTGGCAGCCCGACAATTAACATAACTGAACATCGATTACTCTGTCTATCAACAAATAATTGGTCCTTAGAAGACTATATAATGTATGCAGTACAATGTGAATCATAAGCAATTCTATGTAACAGTGGCGAAACACTCTTAAATTTGTGGTAAAAGTAGGAAGTTGAAATTGATAAAGAGATAATTGTGCAAAATTTTGCAAATACAATTAAATGAAATTGTATTGAATGTTAAATCTTAATTCTTAAAACTATAACAAATTGTAAAACTGTAATAACTGAAAAAAGCAAGATTATCAACAAACGCTTAATATTTCTCCCATTAAAACCAGACTATACACAGCGGGCCAACAAAAGCGGTACAGATTTTATAGCCTCGTATGTCATTAATATTTTCAAATGACTATTGTATCGTCGAAAAGCTCAATGTTTACAGAT
>CALNHX010012822.1:0-22160 GCA_940337035.1 Agriotes lineatus
CTTCTTTACTACCTGAAAATGTAGACCGAGACTGTTCACGTTACGATCCTGACAAACTGCATTAGTAGGATATTAGTACATCCAGGACTTAATAATTCCTGTATAAAGCTTGTTTATTGCCTATCAACGTGTTTCTGTATGTCTGAAGCAGCAGCGGTAAAACTGATGACATAGTACAGCTGAAATAATTACAACGGGCACTAATAGCCCTTCCTTTAGAACTTAACAATAAATTAGGCTCTCTCCTTTACTACCTGAAAATGTAGACCGAAACTATTCACGTTATAATCCTGCAAAACTGCATTAGTAGGTTATTAGTATATCCAGGAATTAATATCAGCTGTATAAAGCTTGTTTATTGCCTATGAACGTGTTTCTGTATGTTCTAAAGCAGCAGTGGTAACTCTCCATGACATAATACAGCTGAAATGTACTACACCGGGCACTTTATTACGATCCTGACAAACTGCATTAGTAGGTTATTAGTACATTCAGGACCTAATATCGACTGTATAAAGCATGTTTATTGCCTATCAACGTGTTTCTGTATGTTCTAAAGCAGCAGCGGTAACTCTTGATGACATAGTATAGCTGAAAGAACTACAACGGGCTCTAATAGCACTTACTTTAGAAATAAACAATAAATTAGAATCTCTTTTTACTACCTGAAAACGTAGACCGAGACTGTTCACGTTACGATCCTGACAAACTGCATTAGTAGGATATTAGTACATCCAGGACTTAATAATTCCTGTATAAAGCTTGTTTATTGCCTATCAGTGTTTCTGTACGTTCTAAAGCAGCAGCGGTAACTCTTGATGACATAGTATAGCTGAAAGAACTACAACGGGCTCTAATAGCACTTCCTTTAGAACTAAACAATAAATTAGAATCTCTTCTTTACTACCTGAAAATGTAGACCGAAACTTTTCACGTTATGATCCTGACAAACTGCATTAGTAGGTTATTAGTATATCCAGGACTTAATATCATCTGTATAAAGCTTGTTTATTGCCTATGAACGTGTTTCTGTATGTTCTAAAGCAGCAGTGGTAACTCTTCATGACATAATACAGCTGAAATGTACTACAACGGGCATTTTATTACGATCCTGACCAACAGCATTAGTAGGTTATTAGTACATTCAGGACCTAATATCGCCTGCATAAAGCTTGTTTATTTCCTATCAACGTGTTTCTTTATGTTCTAAAGCAGCAGAGGTAACTCTTGATGACATAGTATAGCTGAAAGAACTACAACGGGCTCTAATAGCACTTCCTTTAGAACTAAACAATAAATTAGAATCTCTTTTTTACTACCTGAAAATGTAGACCGAGACTGTTCACGTTACGATCCTGACAAACTGCATTAGTAGGTTATTAGTACATCCAGGACTTAATAATTCCTGTATAAAGCTTGTTTATTGCCTATCAACGTGTTTCTGTATGTTCTAAAGCAGCAGCGGTAACTCTTGATGACATAGTACAGCTGAAAGAATTACAACGGGCTCTAATAGCACTTCCTCTAGAACTAAACAATAAATTAGAATCTCTTCTTTACTACCTGAAAATGTAGACCGAGACTGTTCACGTTACGATCCTGACAAACTGAATTAGTAGGATATTAGTACATACAGGATTTAATAATTCCTGTATAAAGCTTGTTTATTGCCTATCAGTGTTTCTGTATGTTCTAAAGCAGCAGCGGTAACTCTTGATGACATAGTATAGCTGAAAGAACTACAACGGGCTCTAATAGCACTTCCTCTAGAACTAAACAATAAACTAGACTCTCTTCTTTACTACCTGAAAATGTAGACCGAAACTGTTCACGTTATGATCCTGACAAACTGCATTAGTAGGTTATTAGTATATCCAGGACTTAATATCAGCTGTATAAAGCTTGTTTATTGCCTATGAACGTGTTTCTGTATGTTCTAAAGCAGCAGTGGTAACTCTTCATGACATAATACAGCTGAAATGTACTACAACGGGCATTTTATTACGATCCTGACCAACTGCATTAGTAGGTTATTAGTACATTCAGGACTAATATCGCCTGCATAAAGCTTGTTATTTCCTATCAACGTGTTTCTGTATGTTCTAAAGCAGCAGCGGTAACTCTTGATGACATAGTATAGCTGAAAGAACTACAACGGGCTCTAATAGCACTTCCTTTAGAACTAAACAATAAATTAGAATCTCTTTTTTACTACCTGAAAATGTAGACCGAGACTGTTCACGTTACGATCCTGACAAACTGCATTAGTAGGATATTAGTACATCCAGGACTTAATAATTCCTGTATAAAGCTTGTTTATTGCCTATCAGTGTTTCTGTATGTTCTAAAGCAGCAGCGGATACTCTTGATTACATAGTATAGCTGAAAGAACTACAACGGGCTCTAATAGCACTTCCTCTAGAACTAAACAATAAACTAGACTCTCTTCTTTACTACCTGAAAATGTAGACCGAAACTGTTAACGTTATGATCCTGCAAAACTGCATTAGTAGGTTATTAGCATATCAGGAATTAATATCAGCTGTATAAAGCTTGTTTATTGCCTATGTACGTGTTTCTGTATGTTCTAAAACAGCAGTGGTAACTCTTCATGACATAATACAGCTGAAATGTACTACAACGGGCACTTTATTACGATCCTGACAAACTGCATTAGTAGGTTATTAGTATATCCAGGAATTAATATCAGCTGTATAAAGCTTGTTTATTGCCTATGAACGTGTTTCTGTATGTTCTAAAGCAGCAGCGGTAACTCTTGATGACATAGTACAGCTGAAAGAATTACAACGGGCACTAATAGCCCTTCTTTAGAACTTAACAATAAATTAGGCTCTCTCCTTTACTACCTGAAAATGTAGACCGAAACTGTTCACGTTATAATCCTGCAAAACTGCATTAGTAGGTTATTAGTATATCCAGGAATTAATATCAGCTGTATAAAGCTTGTTTATTGCCTATCAACGTGTTTCTGTATGTTCTAAAGCAGCAGGGGTAACTCTCCATGACATAATACAGCTGAAATGTAATACACGGACACCGGGCACTTTATTACGATCCTGACAACCGCATTAGTAGGTTATTAGTAAATTCAGGACCTAATATCGCCTGTATAAAGCATGTTTATTGCCTATCAACGTGTTTCTGTATGTTCTAAAGCAGCAGCGGTAACACTTGATGACATAGTATAGCTGAAAGAACTACAACGGGCTCTAATAGCACTTGCTTTAGAACTAAACAATAAACTAGAATCTCTTCTTTACTACCTGAAAATGTAGACCGAGACTGTTCACGTTACGATCCTGACAAACTGCATTAGTAGGATATTAGTACATCCAGGACTTAATAATTCCTGTATAAAGCTTGTTTATTGCCTATCAACGTGTTTCTGTATGTTCTGAAGCAGCAGCGGTAACTCTTGATGACATAGTACAGCTGAAAGAATTACAACGGGCACTAATAGCCCTTCCTTTAGAACTTAACAATAAATTAGGCTCTCTCCTTTACTACCTGAAAATGTAGACCGAAACTATTCACGTTATAATCCTGCAAAACTGCATTAGTAGGTTATTAGTATATCCAGGAATTAATATCAGCTGTATAAAGCTTGTTTATTGCCTATGAACGTGTTTCTGTATGTTCTAAAGCAGCAGTGGTAACTCTCCATGACATAATACAGCTGAAATGTACTACACCGGGCACTTTATTACGATCCTGACAAACTGCATTAGTAGGTTATTAGTACATTCAGGACCTAATATCGACTGTATAAAGCATGTTTATTGCCTATCAACGTGTTTCTGTATGTTCTAAAGCAGCAGCGGTAACTCTTGATGACATAGTATAGCTGAAAGAACTACAACGGGCTCTAATAGCACTTACTTTAGAAATAAACAATAAATTAGAATCTCTTTTTTACTACCTGAAAACGTAGACCGAGACTGTTCACGTTACGATCCTGACAAACTGCATTAGTAGGATATTAGTACATCCAGGACTTAATAATTCCTGTATAAAGCTTGTTTATTGCCTATCAGTGTTTCTGTACGTTCTAAAGCAGCAGCGGTAACTCTTGATGACATAGTATAGCTGAAAGAACTACAACGGGCTCTAATAGCACTTCCTTTAGAACTAAACAATAAATTAGAATCTCTTCTTTACTACCTGAAAATGTAGACCGAAACTTTTCACGTTATGATCCTGACAAACTGCATTAGTAGGTTATTAGTATATCCAGGACTTAATATCATCTGTATAAAGCTTGTTTATTGCCTATGAACGTGTTTCTGTATGTTCTAAAGCAGCAGTGGTAACTCTTCATGACATAATACAGCTGAAATGTACTACAACGGGCATTTTATTACGATCCTGACCAACAGCATTAGTAGGTTATTAGTACATTCAGGACCTAATATCGCCTGCATAAAGCTTGTTTATTTCCTATCAACGTGTTTCTTTATGTTCTAAAGCAGCAGAGGTAACTCTTGATGACATAGTATAGCTGAAAGAACTACAACGGGCTCTAATAGCACTTCCTTTAGAACTAAACAATAAATTAGAATCTCTTTTTTACTACCTGAAAATGTAGACCGAGACTGTTCACGTTACGATCCTGACAAACTGCATTAGTAGGTTATTAGTACATCCAGGACTTAATAATTCCTGTATAAAGCTTGTTTATTGCCTATCAACGTGTTTCTGTATGTTCTAAAGCAGCAGCGGTAACTCTTGATGACATAGTACAGCTGAAAGAATTACAACGGGCTCTAATAGCACTTCCTCTAGAACTAAACAATAAATTAGAATCTCTTCTTTACTACCTGAAAATGTAGACCGAGACTGTTCACGTTACGATCCTGACAAACTGCATTAGTAGGATATTAGTACATCCAGGACTTAATAATTCCTGTATAAAGCTTGTTTATTGCCTATCAGTGTTTCTGTATGTTCTAAAGCAGCAGCGGTAACTCTTGATGACATAGTATAGCTGAAAGAACTACAACGGGCTCTAATAGCACTTCCTCTAGAACTAAACAATAAACTAGACTCTCTTCTTTACTACCTGAAAATGTAGACCGAAACTGTTCACGTTATGATCCTGACAAACTGCATTAGTAGGTTATTAGTATATCCAGGACTTAATATCAGTTGTATAAAGCTTGTTTATTGCCTATGAACGTGTTTCTGTATGTTCTAAAGCAGCAGTGGTAACTCTCCATGACATAATACAGCTGAAATGTACTACACCGGGCACTTTATTACGATCCTGACAAACTGCATTAGTAGGTTATTAGTACATTCAGGACCTAATATCGACTGTATAAAGCATGTTTATTGCCTATCAACGTGTTTCTGTATGTTCTAAAGCAGCAGCGGTAACTCTTGATGACATAGTATAGCTGAAAGAACTACAACGGGCTCTAATAGCACTTCCTTTAGAACTAAACAATAAATTAGAATCTCTTTTTTACTACCTGAAAATGTAGACCGAGACTGTTCACGTTACGATCCTGACAAACTGCATTAGTAGGTTATTAGGACATCCAGGACTTAATAATTCCTGTATATAGCTTGTTTATTGCCTATCAACGTGTTTCTGTATGTTCTAAAGCAGCAGCGGTAACTCTTGATGACATAGTACTGCTGAAAGAATTACAACGGGCTCTAATAGCACTTCCTCTAGAACTAAACAATAAATTAGAATCTCTTCTTTACTACCTGAAAATGTAGACCGAGACTGTTCACGTTACGATCCTGACAAACTGCATTAGTAGGATATTAGTACATCCAGGACTTAATAATTGCTGTATAAAGCTTGTTTATTGCCTATCAGTGTTTCTGTATGTTCTAAAGCAGCAGCGGTAACTCTTGATGACATAGTATAGCTGAAAGAACTACAACGGGCTCTAATAGCACTTCCTCTAGAACTAAACAATAAACTAGACTCTCTTCTTTACTACCTGAAAATGTAGACCGAAACTGTTCACGTTATGATCCTGACAAACTGCATTAGTAGGTTATTAGTATATTCAGGACTTAATATCAGCTGTATAAAGCTTGTTTATTGCCTATGAACGTGTTTCTGTATGTTCTAAAGCAGCAGTGGTAACTCTTCATGACAATACAGCTGAAATGTACTACAACGGGCATTTTATTACGATCCTGACCAACTGCATTAGTAGGTTATTAGTACATTCAGGACCTAATATCGCCTGCATAAGGCTTGTTTATTTCCTATCAACGTGTTTCTGTATGTTCTAAAGCAGCAGCGGTAACTCTTGATGACATAGTATAGCTGAAAGAACTACAATTGGCTCTAATAGCACTTCCTTTAGAACTAAACAATAAATTAGAATCTCTTTTTTACTACCTGAAAATGTAGACCGAGACTGTTCACGTTACGATCCTGACAAACTGCATTAGTAGGTTATTAGTACATCCAGGACTTAATAATTCCTGTATAAAGCTTGTTTATTGCCTATCAACGTGTTTCTGTATGTTCTAAAGTAGCAGCGGTAACTCTTGATGATATAGTACAGCTGAAAGAATTACAACGGGCTCTAATAGCACTTCCTCTAGAACTAAACAATAAATTAGAATCTCTTCTTTACTACCTGAAAATGTAGACCGAGACTGTTCACGTTACGATCCTGACAAACTGCATTAGTAGGATATTATTACATCCAGGACTTAATAATTCCTGTATAAAGCTTGTTTATTGCCTATCAGTGTTTCTGTATGTTCTAAAGCAGCAGCGGTAACTCTTGATGACATAGTATAGCTGAAAGAACTACAACGGGCTCTAATAGCACTTCCTTTAGAACTAAACAATAAATTAGAATCTCTTTTTTACTACCTGAAAATGTAGACCGAGACTGTTCACGTTACGATCCTGACAAACTGCATTAGTAGGATATTAGTACATCCAGGACTTAATAATTCCTGTATAAAGCTTGTTTATTGCCTATCAGTGTTTCTGTATGTTCTAAAGCAGCAGCGGATACTCTTGATTACATAGTATAGCTGAAAGAACTACAACGGGCTCTAATAGCACTTCCTCTAGAACTAAACAATAAACTAGACTCTCTTCTTTACTACCTGAAAATGTAGACCGAAACTGTTAACGTTATGATCCTGCAAAACTGCATTAGTAGGTTATTAGCATATCCAGGAATTAATATCAGCTGTATAAAGCTTGTTTATTGCCTATGTACGTGTTTCTGTATGTTCTAAAGCAGCAGTGGTAACTCTTCATGACATAATACAGCTGAAATGTACTACAACGGGCACTTTATTACGATCCTGACAAACTGCATTAGTAGGTTATTAGTATATCCAGGAATTAATATCAGCTGTATAAAGCTTGTTTATTGCCTATGAACGTGTTTCTGTATGTTCTAAAGCAGCAGCGGTAACTCTTGATGACATAGTACAGCTGAAAAAATTACAACGGGCACTAATAGCCCTTCCTTTAGAACTTAACAATAAATTAGGCTCTCTCCTTTACTACCTGAAAATGTAGACCGAAACTGTTCACGTTATAATCCTGCAAAACTGCATTAGTAGGTTATTAGTATATCCAGGAATTAATATCAGCTGTATAAAGCTTGTTTATTGCCTATCAACGTGTTTCTGTATGTTCTAAAGCAGCAGGGGTAACTCTCCATGACATAATACAGCTGAAATGTAATACACCGGGCACTTTATTACGATCCTGACAAACCGCATTAGTAGGTTATTAGTAAATTCAGGACCTAATATCGCCTGTATAAAGCATGTTTATTGCCTATCAACGTGTTTCTGTATGTTCTAAAGCAGCAGCGGTAACACTTGATGACATAGTATAGCTGAAAGAACTACAACGGGCTCTAATAGCACTTGCTTTAGAACTAAACAATAAACTAGAATCTCTTCTTTACTACCTGAAAATGTAGACCGAGACTGTTCACGTTACGATCCTGACAAACTGCATTAGTAGGATATTAGTACATCCAGGACTTAATAATTCCTGTATAAAGCTTGTTTATTGCCTATCAACGTGTTTCTGTATGTTCTGAAGCAGCAGCGGTAAAACTGATGACATAGTACAGCTGAAATAATTACAACGGGCACTAATAGCCCTTCCTTTAGAACTTAACAATAAATTAGGCTCTCTCCTTTACTACCTGAAAATGTAGACCGAAACTATTCACGTTATAATCCTGCAAAACTGCATTAGTAGGTTATTAGTATATCCAGGAATTAATATCAGCTGTATAAAGCTTGTTTATTGCCTATGAACGTGTTTCTGTATGTTCTAAAGCAGCAGTGGTAACTCTCCATGACATAATACAGCTGAAATGTACTACACCGGGCACTTTATTACGATCCTGACAAACTGCATTAGTAGGTTATTAGTACATTCAGGACCTAATATCGACTGTATAAAGCATGTTTATTGCCTATCAACGTGTTTCTGTATGTTCTAAAGCAGCAGCGGTAACTCTTGATGACATAGTATAGCTGAAAGAACTACAACGGGCTCTAATAGCACTTACTTTAGAAATAAACAATAAATTAGAATCTCTTTTTTACTACCTGAAAACGTAGACCGAGACTGTTCACGTTACGATCCTGACAAACTGCATTAGTAGGATATTAGTACATCCAGGACTTAATAATTCCTGTATAAAGCTTGTTTATTGCCTATCAGTGTTTCTGTACGTTCTAAAGCAGCAGCGGTAACTCTTGATGACATAGTATAGCTGAAAGAACTACAACGGGCTCTAATAGCACTTCCTTTAGAACTAAACAATAAATTAGAATCTCTTCTTTACTACCTGAAAATGTAGACCGAAACTTTTCACGTTATGATCCTGACAAACTGCATTAGTAGGTTATTAGTATATCCAGGACTTAATATCATCTGTATAAAGCTTGTTTATTGCCTATGAACGTGTTTCTGTATGTTCTAAAGCAGCAGTGGTAACTCTTCATGACATAATACAGCTGAAATGTACTACAACGGGCATTTTATTACGATCCTGACCAACAGCATTAGTAGGTTATTAGTACATTCAGGACCTAATATCGCCTGCATAAAGCTTGTTTATTTCCTATCAACGTGTTTCTTTATGTTCTAAAGCAGCAGAGGTAACTCTTGATGACATAGTATAGCTGAAAGAACTACAACGGGCTCTAATAGCACTTCCTTTAGAACTAAACAATAAATTAGAATCTCTTTTTTACTACCTGAAAATGTAGACCGAGACTGTTCACGTTACGATCCTGACAAACTGCATTAGTAGGTTATTAGTACATCCAGGACTTAATAATTCCTGTATAAAGCTTGTTTATTGCCTATCAACGTGTTTCTGTATGTTCTAAAGCAGCAGCGGTAACTCTTGATGACATAGTACAGCTGAAAGAATTACAACGGGCTCTAATAGCACTTCCTCTAGAACTAAACAATAAATTAGAATCTCTTCTTTACTACCTGAAAATGTAGACCGAGACTGTTCACGTTACGATCCTGACAAACTGCATTAGTAGGATATTAGTACATCCAGGACTTAATAATTCCTGTATAAAGCTTGTTTATTGCCTATCAGTGTTTCTGTATGTTCTAAAGCAGCAGCGGTAACTCTTGATGACATAGTATAGCTGAAAGAACTACAACGGGCTCTAATAGCACTTCCTCTAGAACTAAACAATAAACTAGACTCTCTTCTTTACTACCTGAAAATGTAGACCGAAACTGTTCACGTTATGATCCTGACAAACTGCATTAGTAGGTTATTAGTATATCCAGGACTTAATATCAGCTGTATAAAGCTTGTTTATTGCCTATGAACGTGTTTCTGTATGTTCTAAAGCAGCAGTGGTAACTCTCCATGACATAATACAGCTGAAATGTACTACACCGGGCACTTTATTACGATCCTGACAAACTGCATTAGTAGGTTATTAGTACATTCAGGACCTAATATCGACTGTATAAAGCATGTTTATTGCCTATCAACGTGTTTCTGTATGTTCTAAAGCAGCAGCGGTAACTCTTGATGACATAGTATAGCTGAAAGAACTACAACGGGCTCTAATAGCACTTCCTTTAGAACTAAACAATAAATTAGAATCTCTTTTTTACTACCTGAAAATGTAGACCGAGACTGTTCACGTTACGATCCTGACAAACTGCATTAGTAGGTTATTAGGACATCCAGGACTTAATAATTCCTGTATATAGCTTGTTTATTGCCTATCAACGTGATTCTGTATGTTCTAAAGCAGCAGCGGTAACTCTTGATGACATAGTACTGCTGAAAGAATTACAACGGGCTCTAATAGCACTTCCTCTAGAACTAAACAATAAATTAGAATCTCTTCTTTACTACCTGAAAATGTAGACCGAGACTGTTCACGTTACGATCCTGACAAACTGCATTAGTAGGATATTAGTACATCCAGGACTTAATAATTGCTGTATAAAGCTTGTTTATTGCCTATCAGTGTTTCTGTATGTTCTAAAGCAGCAGCGGTAACTCTTGATGACATAGTATAGCTGAAAGAACTACAACGGGCTCTAATAGCACTTCCTCTAGAACTAAACAATAAACTAGACTCTCTTCTTTACTACCTGAAAATGTAGACCGAAACTGTTCACGTTATGATCCTGACAAACTGCATTAGTAGGTTATTAGTATATTCAGGACTTAATATCAGCTGTATAAAGCTTGTTTATTGCCTATGAACGTGTTTCTGTATGTTCTAAAGCAGCAGTGGTAACTCTTCATGACAATACAGCTGAAATGTACTACAACGGGCATTTTATTACGATCCTGACCAACTGCATTAGTAGGTTATTAGTACATTCAGGACCTAATATCGCCTGCATAAAGCTTGTTTATTTCCTATCAACGTGTTTCTGTATGTTCTAAAGCAGCAGCGGTAACTCTTGATGACATAGTATAGCTGAAAGAACTACAATTGGCTCTAATAGCACTTCCTTTAGAACTAAACAATAAATTAGAATCTCTTTTTTACTACCTGAAAATGTAGACCGAGACTGTTCACGTTACGATCCTGACAAACTGCATTAGTAGGTTATTAGTACATCCAGGACTTAATAGTTCCTGTATAAAGCTTGTTTATTGCCTATCAACGTGTTTCTGTATGTTCTAAAGCAGCAGCGGTAACTCTTGATGATATAGTACAGCTGAAAGAATTACAACGGGCTCTAATAGCACTTCCTCTAGAACTAAACAATAAACTAGACTCTCTTCTTTACTACCTGAAAATGTAGACCGAAACTGTTCACGTTATGATCCTGACAAACTGCATTAGTAGGTTATTAGTATATTCAGGACTTAATATCAGCTGTATAAAGCTTGTTTATTGCCTATGAACGTGTTTCTGTATGTTCTAAAGCAGCAGTGGTAACTCTTCATGACAATACAGCTGAAATGTACTACAACGGGCATTTTATTACGATCCTGACCAACTGCATTAGTAGGTTATTAGTACATTCAGGACCTAATATCGCCTGCATAAAGCTTGTTTATTTCCTATCAACGTGTTTCTGTATGTTCTAAAGCAGCAGCGGTAACTCTTGATGACATAGTATAGCTGAAAGAACTACAATTGGCTCTAATAGCACTTCCTTTAGAACTAAACAATAAATTAGAATCTCTTTTTTACTACCTGAAAATGTAGACCGAGACTGTTCACGTTACGATCCTGACAAACTGCATTAGTAGGATATTAGTACATCCAGGACTTAATAATTCCTGTATAAAGCTTGTTTATTGCCTATCAGTGTTTCTGTATGTTCTAAAGCAGCAGCGGTAACTCTTGATGACATAGTATAGCTGAAAGAACTACAACGGGCTCTAATAGCACTTCCTCTAGAACTAAACAATAAACTAGACTCTCTTCTTTACTACCTGAAAATGTAGACCGAAACTGTTCACGTTATGATCCTGACAAACTGCATTAGTAGGTTATTAGTATATCCAGGACTTAATATCAGCTGTATAAAGCTTGTTTATTGCCTATGAACGTGTTTCTGTATGTTCTAAAGCAGCAGTGGTAACTCTTCATGACATAATACAGCTGAAATGTACTACAACGGGCATTTTATTACGATCCTGACCAACTGCATTAGTAGGTTATTAGTACATTCAGGACCTAATATCGCCTGCATAAAGCTTGTTTATTTCCTATCAACGTGTTTCTGTATGTTCTAAAGCAGCAGCGGTAACTCTTGATGACATAGTATAGCTGAAAGAACTACAACGGGCTCTAATAGCACAGCCTTTAGAACTAAACAATAAATTAGAATCTCTTTTTTACTACCTGAAAATGTAGACCGAGACTGTTCACGTTACGATCCTGACAAACTGCATTAGTAGGATATTAGTACATCCAGGACTTAATAATTCCTGTATAAAGCTTGTTTATTGCCTATCAGTGTTTCTGTATGTTCTAAAGCAGCAGCGGATACTCTTGATTACATAGTATAGCTGAAAGAACTACAAGGGGCTCTAATAGCACTTCCTCTAGAACTAAACAATAAACTAGACTCTCTTCTTTACTACCTGAAAATGTAGACCGAAACTGTTAACGTTATGATCCTGCAAAACTGCATTAGTAGGTTATTAGCATATCCAGGAATTAATATCAGCTGTATAAAGCTTGTTTATTGCCTATGTACGTGTTTCTGTATGTTCTAAAGCAGCAGCGGTAACTCTTCATGACATAATACAGCTGAAATGTACTACAACGGGCACTTTATTACGATCCTGACAAACTGCATTAGTAGGTTATTAGTATATCCAGGAATTAATATCAGCTGTATAAAGCTTGTTTATTGCCTATGAACGTGTTTCTGTATGTTCTAAAGCAGCAGCGGTAACTCTTGATGACATAGTACAGCTGAAAGAATTACAACGGGCACTAATAGCCCTTCCTTTAGAACTTAACAATAAATTAGGCTCTCTCCTTTACTACCTGAAAATGTAGACCGAAACTGTTCACGTTATAATCCTGCAAAACTGCATTAGTAGGTTATTAGTATATCCAGGAATTAATATCAGCTGTATAAAGCTTGTTTATTGCCTATCAACGTGTTTCTGTATGTTCTAAAGCAGCAGGGGTAACTCTCCATGACATAATACAGCTGAAATGTAATACACCGGGCACTTTATTACGATCCTGACAAACTGCATTAGTAGGTTATTAGTAAATTCAGGACCTAATATCGCCTGTATAAAGCATGTTTATTGCCTATCAACGTGTTTCTGTATGTTCTAAAGCAGCAGCGGTAACACTTGATGACATAGTATAGCTGAAAGAACTACAACGGGCTCTAATAGCACTTGCTTTAGAACTAAACAATAAATTAGAATCTCTTCTTTACTACCTGAAAATGTAGACCGAGACTGTTCACGTTACGATCCTGACAAACTGCATTAGTAGGATATTAGTACATCCAGGACTTAATAATTCCTGTATAAAGCTTGTTTATTGCCTATCAACGTGTTTCTGTATGTTCTGAAGCAGCAGCGGTAACTCTTGATGACATAGTACAGCTGAAAGAATTACAACGGGCACTAATAGCCCTTCCTTTAGAACTTAACAATAAATTAGGCTCTCTCCTTTACTACCTGAAAATGTAGACCGAAACTATTCACGTTATAATCCTGCAAAACTGCATTAGTAGGTTATTAGTATATCCAGGAATTAATATCAGCTGTATAAAGCTTGTTTATTGCCCATGAACGTGTTTCTGTATGTTCTAAAGCAGCAGTGGTAACTCTCCATGACATAATACAGCTGAAATGTACTACACCGGGCACTTTATTACGATCCTGACAAACTGCATTAGTAGGTTATTAGTACATTCAGGACCTAATATCGACTGTATAAAGCATGTTTATTGCCTATCAACGTGTTTCTGTATGTTCTAAAGCAGCAGCGGTAACTCTTGATGACATAGTATAGCTGAAAGAACTACAACGGGCTCTAATAGCACTTACTTTAGAAATAAACAATAAATTAGAATCTCTTTTTTACTACCTGAAAACGTAGACCGAGACTGTTCACGTTACGATCCTGACAAACTGCATTAGTAGGATATTAGTACATCCAGGACTTAATAATTCCTGTATAAAGCTTGTTTATTGCCTATCAGTGTTTCTGTACGTTCTAAAGCAGCAGCGGTAACTCTTGATGACATAGTATAGCTGAAAGAACTACAACGGGCTCTAATAGCACTTCCTTTAGAACTAAACAATAAATTAGAATCTCTTCTTTACTACCTGAAAATGTAGACCGAAACTTTTCACGTTATGATCCTGACAAACTGCATTAGTAGGTTATTAGTATATCCAGGACTTAATATCATCTGTATAAAGCTTGTTTATTGCCTATGAACGTGTTTCTGTATGTTCTAAAGCAGCAGTGGTAACTCTTCATGACATAATACAGCTGAAATGTACTACAACGGGCATTTTATTACGATCCTGACCAACAGCATTAGTAGGTTATTAGTACATTCAGGACCTAATATCGCCTGCATAAAGCTTGTTTATTTCCTATCAACGTGTTTCTTTATGTTCTAAAGCAGCAGAGGTAACTCTTGATGACATAGTATAGCTGAAAGAACTACAACGGGCTCTAATAGCACTTCCTTTAGAACTAAACAATAAATTAGAATCTCTTTTTTACTACCTGAAAATGTAGACCGAGACTGTTCACGTTACGATCCTGACAAACTGCATTAGTAGGTTATTAGTACATCCAGGACTTAATAATTCCTGTATAAAGCTTGTTTATTGCCTATCAACGTGTTTCTGTATGTTCTAAAGCAGCAGCGGTAACTCTTGATGACATAGTACAGCTGAAAGAATTACAACGGGCTCTAATAGCACTTCCTCTAGAACTAAACAATAAATTAGAATCTCTTCTTTACTACCTGAAAATGTAGACCGAGACTGTTCACGTTACGATCCTGACAAACTGCATTAGTAGGATATTAGTACATCCAGGACTTAATAATTCCTGTATAAAGCTTGTTTATTGCCTATCAGTGTTTCTGTATGTCTAAAGCAGCAGCGGTAACTCTTGATGACATAGTATAGCTGAAAGAACTACAACGGGCTCTAATAGCACTTCCTCTAGAACTGAAACAATAAACTAGACTCTCTTCTTTACTACCTGAAAATGTAGACCGAAACTGTTCACGTTATGATCCTGACAAACTGCATTAGTAGGTTATTAGTATATCCAGGACTTAATATCAGCTGTATAAGCTTGTTTATTGCCTATGAACGTGTTTCTGTATGTTCTAAAGCAGCAGTGGTAACTCTTCAAGACATAATACAGCTGAAATGTACTACAACGGGCACTTTATACGATCCTGACAAACTGCATTAGTAGGTTATTAGTACATTCAGGACCTAATATCGCCTGTAGTAAAGCTTGTTTATTGCCTTCAACGTGTTTTCTGTATGTTCTAAAACAGCAGCGGTAACTCTTGATGACATAGTATAGCTGAAAGAACTACAACGAGCTCTAATAGCACTTCCTCTAGAACTAACAATAAACTAGACTCTCTTCTTTACTACCTGAAAATGTAGACCGAAACTGTTCACGTTATGATCCTGACAAACTGCATTAGTAGGTTATTAGTATATCCAGGACCTAATATCAGCTGTATAAAGCTTGTTTATTGCCTATGAACGTGTTTCTGTATGTTCTAAAGCAGCAGTGGTAACTCTTCAAGACATAATACAGCTGAAATGTACTACAACGGGCACTTTATTACGATCCTGACAAACTGCATTAGTAGGTTATTAGTACATTCAGGACCTAATATCGCCTGTATAAAGCTTGTTTATTGCCTATCAACGTGTTTCTGTATGTTCTAAAGCAGCAGCGGTAACTCTTGATGAAATAGTATAGCTGAAAGAACTACAACGGGCTCTAATAGCACTTCCTCTAGAACTAAACAATAAATTAGACTCTCTTCTTTACTACCTGAAAATGTAGACCAAGACTGTTCACGTTACGATCCTGACAAACTGCATTAGTAGGTTATTAGTACATCCAGGACTTAATAATTCCTGTATAAAGCTTGTTTATTGCCTATCAACGTGTTTCTGTATGTTCTAAAGCAGCAGCGGCAACTCTTGATGACATAGTACAGCTGAAAGAATTACAACGGGCACTAATAGCCCTTCCTTTAGAACTAACAATAAATTAGGCTCTCTCCTTTAACTACCTGACAATGTAGACCGAAACTGTTCAAGTTATGATCCTGCAAAACTGCATTAGTAGGTTATTAGTATATCCAGGAATTAATATCAGCTGTATAAAGCTTGTTTATTGCCTATGTACGTGTTTCTGTATGTTCTAAAGCAGCAGTGGTAACTCTTCATGACATAATACAGCTGAAATGTACTACAACGGCACTTTATTACGATCCTGACAAACTGCATTAGTAGGTTATTAGTATATCCAGGAATTAATATCAGCTGTATAAAGCTTGTTTATTGCCTATGAACGTGTTTCTGTATGTTCTAAAGCAGCAGCGGTAAACTCTTGATGACATAGTACAGCTGAAAGAATTACAACGGGCACTAATAGCCCTTCCTTTAGAACTTAACAATAAATTAGGCTCTCTCCTTTACTACCTGAAAATGTAGACCGAAACTATTCACGTTATAATCCTGCAAAACTGCATTAGTAGGTTATTAGTATATCCAGGAATTAATATCAGCTGTATAAAGCTTGTTTATTGCCTATGAACGTGTTTCTGTATGTTCTAAAGCAGCAGTGGTAACTCTCCATGACATAATACAGCTGAAATGTACTACACCGGGGCACTTTATTACGATCCTGACAAACTGCATTAGTAGGTTATTAGTACATTCAGGACCTAATATCGACTGTATAAAGCATGTTTATTGCCTATCAACGTGTTTCTGTATGTTCTAAAGCAGCAGCGGTAACTCTTGATGACATAGTATAGCTGAAAGAACTACAACGGGCTCTAATAGCACTTCCTTTAGAACTAAACAATAAATTAGAATCTCTTTTTTACTACCTGAAAATGTAGACCGAGACTGTTCACGTTACGATCCTGACAAACTGCATTAGTAGGTTATTAGTACATCCAGGACTTAATAATTCCTGTATAAAGCTTGTTATTGCCTATCAACGTGTTTCTGTATGTTCTAAAGCAGCAGCGGTAACTCTTGATGACATAGTACAGCTGAAGAATTACAACGGCTCTAATAGCACTTCCTCTAGAACTAAACAATAAATTAGAATCTCTTTTTTACTACCTGAAAATGTAGACCGAGACTGTTCACGTTACTATCCTGACAAACTGCATTAGTAGGTTATTAGTACATCCAGGACTTAATAATTCCTGTATAAAGCTTGTTTATTGCCTATCAACGTGTTTCTGTATGTTCTAAAGCAGCAGCGGTAACTCTTGATGACATAGTACAGCTGAAAGAATTACAACGGGCACTAATAGCCCTTCCTTTAGAACTTAACAATAAATTAGGCTCTCTCCTTTACTACCTGAAAATGTAGAACGAAACTGTTCAAGTTATGATCCTGCAAAACTGCATTAGTAGGTTATTAGTATATCCAGGACTTAATAATTCCTGTATAAGCTTGTTATTGCCCTATCAACGTGTTTCTGTATGTTCTAAAGCAGCAGCGGTAACTCTTGATGACATAGTACAGCTGAAAGAATTACAACGGGCTCTAATAGCACTTCCTCTAGAACTAAACAATAAATTAGAATCTCTTTTTACTACCTGAAAATGTAGACCGAGACTGTTCACGTTACTATCCTGACAAACTGCATTCGTAGGTTATTAGTACATCCAGGACTTAAGAATTCCTGTATAAAGCTTGTTTATTGCCTATCAACGTGTTCTGTATGTTCTAAAGCAGCAGCGGTAACTCTTGATGACATAGTACAGCTGAAAGAATTACAACGGGCACTAATAGCCCTTCCTTTAGAACTTAACAATAAATTAGGCTCTCTCCTTTACTACCTGAAAATGTAGACCGAAACTGTTCAAGTTATGATCCTGCAAAACTGCATAGTAGGTTATTAGTATATCTAGGAATTAATATCAGCTGTATAAAGCTTGTTTATTGCCTATGTACGTGTTTCTGTATGTTCTAAAGCAGCAGTGGTAACTCTTCATGACATAATACAGCTGAAATGTACTACAACGGGCACTTTATTACGATCCTGACAAACTGCATTAGTAGGTTATTAGTATATCCAGGAATTAATATCAGCTGTATAAAGCTTGTTTATTGCCTATGAACGTGTTTCTGTATGTTCTAAAGCAGCAGCGGTAACTCTTGATGACATAGTACAGCTGAAAGAATTACAACGGGCACTAATAGCCCTACCTTTAGAACTTAACAATAAATTAGGCTCTCTCCTTTACTACCTGAAAATGTAGACCGAAACTATTCACGTTATAATCCTGCAAAACTGCATTAGTAGGTTATTAGTATATCCAGGAATTAATATCAGCTGTATAAAGCTTGTTTATTGCCTATGAACGTGTTTCTGTATGTTTCTAAAGCAGCAGTGGTAACTCTCCATGACATAATACAACTGAAATGTACTACACCGGGCACTTTATACGATCCTGACAAACTTCATAGTAGGTTATTAGTACATTCAGGACCTAATATCGACTGTATAAAGCATGTTTATTTCCTATCAACGTGTTTCTGTATGTTCTAAAGCAGCAGCGGTAACTCTTGATGACATAGTATAGCTGAAAGAACTACAAGACGGGCTCTAATAGCACTTCTTTAGAACTAAACAATAAATTAGAATCTCTTTTTTACTACCTGAAAATGTAGACCGAGACTGTTCACGTTACGATCCTGACAAACTGCATTAGTAGGTTATTAGTATATCCAGGACTTAATATCAGCTGTATAAATCTTGTTTATTGCCTATGAACGTGTTTCTGTATGTTCTAAAGCAGCAGTGGTAACTCTTCATGACATAATACAGCTGAAATGTACTACAACGGGCATTTTATTACTATCCTGACCAACTGCATTAGTAGGTTATTAGTACATTCAGGACCTAATATCGCATGCATAAAGCTTGTTTATTTCCTATCAACGTGTTTCTGTATGTTCTAAAGCAGCAGCGGTAACTCTTGATGACATAGTATAGCTGAAAGAACTACAACGGGCTCTAATAGCACTTCCTTTAGAACTAACAATAATTAGAATCTCTTTTTACTACCTGAAAATGTAGACCGAGACTGTTCACGTTACGATCCTGACAAACTGCATTAGTAGGTATTAGTACATCCAGGACTTAATAATTCCTGTATAAAGCTTGTTTATTGCCTATCAACGTGTTTCTGTATGTTCTAAAGCAGCAGCGGTAACTCTTGATGACATAGTACAGCTGAAAGAATTACAACGGGCTCTAATTAGCACTTCCTCTAGAACTAAACAATAAATTAGAATCTCTTCTTTACTACCTGAAAATGTAGACCGAGACTGTTCACGTTACGATCCTGACAAACTGCATTAGTAGGATATTAGTACATCCAGGACTTAATAATTCCTGTATAAAGCTTGTTTATTGCCTATCAGTGTTTTCTGTATGTTCTAAAGCAGCAGCGGTTACTCTTGATTACATAGTATAGCTGAAAGAACTACAACGGGCTCTAATAGCACTTCCTCTAGAACTAAACAATAAACTAGACTCTCTTCTTTACTACCTGAAAATGTAGACCGAAAACTGTTCACGTTATGATCCTGACAAACTGCATTAGTAGGTTATTAGTATATCCAGGACTTAATATCAGCTGTATAAAGCATGTTTATTGCCTATGAACGTGTTTCTGTATGTTCTAAAGCAGCAGTGGTAACTCTTCAAGACATAATACAGCTGAAATGTACTACAACGGGCACTTTATTACGATCCTGACAAACTGCATTAGTAGGTTATTAGTACATTCAGGACCTAATATCGCCTGTATAAAGCTTGTTTATTGTCTATCAACGTGTTTCTGTATGTTCTAAAGCAGCAGCGGTAACTCTTGATGAAATAGTATAGCTGAAAGAACTACAACGGGCTCTAATAGCACTTCCTCTAGAACTAAACAATAAATTAGACTCTCTTCTTTACTACCTGAAAATGTAGACCGAGACTGTTCACGTTACGATCCTGACAAACTGCATTAGTAGTTATTAGTACATCCAGGACTTAATAATTCCTGTATAAAGCTTGTTTATTTCCTATCAACGTGTTTCTGTATGTTCTAAAGCAGCAGCGGTAACTCTTGATGACATAGTACAGCTGAAAGAATTACAACGGGCACTAATAGCCCTTCCTTTAGAACTTAACAATAAATTAGGCTCTCTCCTTTACTACCTGAAAATGTAGACCGAAACTGTTCACGTTATGATCCTGCAAAACTGCATTAGTAGGTTATTAGTATATCCAGGAATTAATATCAGCTGTATAAAGCTTGTTTATTGCCTGTGTACGTGTTTCTGTATGTTCTAAAGCAGCAGTGGTAACTCTTCATGACATAATACAGCTGAAATGTACTACAACGGGCACTTTATTACGATCCTGACAAACTGCATTAGTAGGTTATTAGTATATCCAGGAATTAATATCAGCTGTATAAAGCTTGTTTATTGCCTATGAACGTGTTTCTGTATGTTCTAAAGCAGCAGCGGTAACTCTTGATGACATAGTACAGCTGAAAGAATTACAACGGGCACTAATAGCCCTTCCTTTAGAACTTAACAATAAATTAGGCTCTCTCCTTTACTACCTGAAAATGTAGACCGAAACTGTTCACGTTATAATCCTGCAAAACTGCATTAGTAGGTTATTAGTATATCCAGGAATTAATATCAGCTGTATAAAGCTTGTTTATTGCCTATGAACGTGTTTCTGTATGTTCTAAAGCAGCAGGGGTAACTCTCCATGACATAATACAGCTGAATGTAATACACCGGGCACTTTATTACGATCCTGACAAACTGCATTAGTAGGTTATTAGTAAATTCAGGACTAATATCGCCTGTATAAAGCATGTTTATTGCCTATCAACGTGTTTCTGTATGTTCTAAAGCAGCAGCGGTAACACTTGATGACATAGTATAGCTGAAAGAACTACAACGGGCTCTAATAGCACTTCCTTTAGAACTAAACAATAAATTAGAATCTCTTCTTTACTACCTGAAAATGTAGACCGAGACTGTTCACGTACGATCCTGACAAACTGCATTAGTAGGATATTAGTACATCCAGGACTTAATAATTCCTGTATAAAGCTTGTTTATTGCCTATCAACGTGTTTCTGTATGTTTCTGAAGCAGCAGCGGTAACTCTTGATGACATAGTACAGCTGAAAGAATTACAACGGGCACTAATAGCCCTTCTTTAAAACTTAACAATAAATTAGGCTCTCTCCTTTACTACCTGAAAATGTAGACCGAAACTATTCACGTTATAATCCTGCAAAACTGCATTAGTAGGTTATTAGTAATATCCAGGACTTAATATCAGCTGTATAAAGCTTGTTTATTGCCTATGAACGTGTTTCTGTATGTCTAAAGCAGCAGTGGTAACTCTTCATGACATAATACAGCTGAAATGTACTACAACGGGCATTTTATTACGATCCTGACCAACTGCATTAGTAGGTTATTAGTACATTTCAGGACTTAATATCGCCTGCATAAAGCTTGTTTATTTCCTATCAACGTGTTTCTGTATGTTCTAAAGCAGCAGCGGTAACTCCTTGATGACATAGTATAGCTGAAAGAACTACAACGGGCTCTACTAGCACGTCCTTTAGAACTAAACAATAAATTATAATCTCTTTTTTACTACCTGAAAATGTAGACCGAGACTGTTCACGTTACGATCCTGACAAACTGCATTAGTAGGTTATTAGTACATCCAGGACTTAATAATTCCTGTATAAAGCTTGTTATTGCCTATCAACGTGTTTCTGTATGTTCTAAAGCAGCAGCGGTAACTCTTGATGACATAGTACAGCTGAAAGAATTACAACGGGCACTAATAGCCCTTCCTTTAGAACTTAACAATAAATTAGGCTCTC